>SRMA01024009.1:0-73115 GCA_007224835.1 Danionella cerebrum
TTGTACATTAAAATTCATTGCATTTACTTTAAACCAAGCACAGTGCAATGAAGACAAGGTGCTCAGCAAAGGTTTTCAATTAGTTTTATGATCATTCCATGAATATTGATGTTATTTGTTATTGATAAAAAAAACCTTGGGATTCATAGCATTTTGTGAAGAAGAAGAAAACATGGCATGGAATTATCACTTTTTGGGGATTTAAAAAAAAAAAAAAAAACATTTAATTATTAAAATCTGGATTAGAAGTGTTACGTTTGTTTGACCGGGGTGCTTTATGAAAGGTTGGAACAGAAAAATTAGATTTTCCTCAAATTTGTCCTAAAGAAAATACATTTTACTAAAATTCATCAAAATGGAGTTGGCGTTTTGAAAAAAAAAAAAAACTTCTCATATACACTTTATTGCATAAAGTGCATTTAAAGAAAAATAATGATTCAATAATTTTCAGTGAAATACTGTTACCGTAGTAGTTTCACTGCCCCAGCAGAGTAAAGCCAAACAACAGCCATCGCCCCCCTGTGGCTGGCTGCAGAATGATTTCCGCCCAATAAAAGTCTAAAAAAAAAGAAGTCTGAAATAGATAATAAAATGTTTTTCCTCAGAAATTACACAAATTATAAGTTATCTATACAGTGAACAAAGTTTTATTATTTTAATTTACATGTGATTCACGATTGATCATTTGTCCCATAAAAAACAAGGTGGGATCAACAATTCAGAGAAGTTGTTCTCACACTCTTGTTCATGCTACAAAATTATTTGCATATAACAGGCTGCGTGTGAGGGGGCGTGCGTGAGCCATACTCGAGGTGAAGCTCTGAAAGTATGACCTTCAGGAAATCATGTGTGCACCCTCTCTCTGACTGTCATGGCAGGGTTCATATCACGGTCGCCTCTTATGAGTCCAATGACAGGAAGCCCACTGTCACATCATCCTTGTATTCAATGATCTATGCCAAGTTAAGCTAAAAGCCACTCAGATCTGGAGAACTGTTCCACTATTTCCTAAATAGTTAATAAGTAATGAAGATAGTTAGTATAATTTAGTTAGTAAGTTAGTTAAGTTAGTATAATTAATAACTTCAAAAAAGTGCTGCCCCATTAAAAAGAACGTTATTTCTTTTCTAGATTATTCCCTGTATTATATATTTCCGCAGAACTGAGGAGTTTGATTGAAACCTAAAAGCAGTTGTCAATCTCCCTCCTGCAGCACAGGGACCACCACCAATCACTTTAGCATTCACATTAAAATGAGCTTTTGGTGCAACTTGGATCCACTGCCTTAAATGGAATGGTTCTAGAACATTCCGTTTTTTTATTTTCAGTCTAATTCTTTGCATTATGATGTTTTTTTTTTCTGGCATGACTACTATTGGCTCATATGGCATCAGAAGGTCACTCTCAATGAACCTTGATAAGGCAGATAAGGCAGATCATGACTTTCATTCAACTAGTATTAGAATCCTGCATCCACATCCACTGAAAACCAGCAACGAGCACCGCAAAAACAATACCAACATCCTGCTGGAAGATCCAAGGCTCTCGCTCTAACTGCTTCCTCGATGAACTGCAGCAGAATATATGAGTGAAATTAAAAACCTAAACTAATAAAGCTATAAAAGCACAATCTAGGATAGTTTAGTCACAAAACTCTCCAGCTGTTATCACCTACTTAATATTCTGCATCAGAACACACACTCGCCACTTTTATGATAAAGGATGTTTATGCAGGGCAGTAAAAGCTGCTGCGCTCTTTGTTTCGTGGAGTTTCTAAACAAAGCTTCTTTGTTTTATCTTTTAGTAAATAAAAATGGAATAATACCACTATTTCATCATTTCGGACTTTCAACAAGTTTTTTCACCGAATGCATAAAAGCATGAATGTCTGCAGGTAAATGTGATATTTTTTCGGGGGTGAAAAGTGGTGCTTTTTTTTAAGCGAAAGCATAAGTTGGGTGTACAGTATTTCTAAATCTGATACAGATCTGAGATCCCATTTTAAAAATGGTGTACTTTTCTTTCCACACAAAAATGAACTTAAGGGAAGAATCTGCATAGAGCCAAACAAACCATGCAGCTTCAACTAATGAACAGCGTTCCAGAACATTCTCAACCACTGTTCCCAGCTGGAAGAAACATCTTACTATCGATGTGTTGCTCGTTTTGAACGAAACATTGATGTGACTCCGGAGGAACGAGCCGTGCCGGAGAGGCGCATGTGCAACATCCTTATGGTTTTCCGAGCATAGGATAACCTTTTTGGTTTCCGGCTCATACTGCATTGGTTAACTTTATAAAATGGGTCATGTGACAAAAAAACAAAAGGACTTTTTCGAGAAAATGACAATCAAATAGATTAAATCAAATCTAATTTAAACTCGGACTGCACTTAATAACTTCAGAGAGAGTTAATGTGTGGAACCAAAGACCCAGGTAGACTTAAGTCATTTTTTGTCTTCTAGGAATGTAGTTTTGTCTCATTAGTAGTGTGTTTGGGAAATAACACACAAGATTTTTTAGTACCTTATTTTACAAAATGACCAGAAAAAAATGACTTTTTCTGAACTGAATTGAATTTCCCATCCTTACATCTTACAATGCCTCAACCATGGTTGCCAGGGTAGCGGTTTTCCCGCACAATTGGGCTATTTTAGAAATGGAGTTGCGGGAAAAAATACGGAGTTGCGGGTTGCGGTTTTTTGGGCTATATTTATAATGTACCGCGGCCGCAAAAAAATAAAAAATAAATAATAATAATAATAATAAATATTAGTGGTTGTTGATCCCCGGAAATGGATACTTGGCAACAAACGCTGCTTCTTGCGAGACGCAAATAGGCGCGCGCGCCACATGTGCTTTTGACATCACCAATCAAGCATCATCATCATCACGTCACTCCTTGAGAGCGTTGTAGTCAGAAAAGTCGGTTCGGTTATCTGTGGATGAACAAGTACAAGTAGGTACTTCTGACTAGGGTCAAAAAAAATTCAGAGAGCACATGTTCTTATTTGACCTTTATTGTATGAGATTGTGTATTAAAAAAACACAATGTGTGATATTAAGAATTTGGGTTAGAAGAAAAGGCCAATACTTTAAACTTAAACTTATATAAATTTATTTTAAGGCCCTTTGTGGGAATCCAGCCGTTTTCTAATCTGATTGGACACTGAAACATTGGGCTAGTTTTCATTCCATTTGGGCGGATTTGGAGTTGTCATTGGGCTGGAAATATTTCTGGGACCTGGCAACCCTGGCCTCAACCTACAAAAGCTATTTTTTTCATGAACACTTATGTTTAGTCTTATTAGTGTTTAATTAGTGGTTAAATTCAATTATTGTTTGAGTTTATCGAAAACCAAGGGGCAACCTCCTGCTTTCCCTCTCTATGCGTAATAGGAAGTGACTGAACTGCACTTCCTTGAGCGGCCACTAGAAAATAAAAAGAAATGAGCAGGTTCTCATTCTCTCCAATGTTAAACTGCCTACTTTTGTAGCTGAAAAACTCACATTTCCACCCCTGGCTCCATTTGTTTTGTTGATTTGGATCTAGATGATCTAGATCAGGCGTGTCAAACTCATTTTCACTGTGGGCCACATTAGCATAATGGCTGTCCTCAAAGGGCCAGATGTAACTTATAAATGTAAAACAATATAATCGAATGTAATGTAAAATAAATGTAATTACTCCTTAATGTTAAATAACTCATTATTTATAACTTATTCAAGTGACAATTCAGTTACATAGAAACAATTTTATGCTTTGTTGTTCTAATATAAATCCTTTTGATTTTTGTCGTCTTATGAAAACCCACATAACTCCATTAATGAAGGATCAAACTGTCCAAGTGAATAAAGAAAAATGGCATTTTTGTCATTTGTTTAACGGAAAAAAAACCCCTCACAGACTGAAGACGATGCATTTCGATCATCATCTTTTATCATCAGGCTCAAGAAACAGATCACAGATAAACTATTAGCTCCACCCATTTTACATTTTAAATTTCAGCGTGAGAAACCGGAGGTGTGGCGTGAGAGATCACTCAAATGTGAGAGTCTTATGTTCAATGTGTGAGAAACGGTAGCTCTGCAGTTTCACTCGTGAGTATGGATGCGGAAGCTGCGGCTACCGCATAAGGCATTGTGGGAAATTCATTTTTCGTTTTCGTATTTTTATTTTTAGACACTCAAAACTTTTAAACTCTCGCGGGCCACATTAGATTACATGGCTGGCCACATCTGGCCCGCGGGCCTTGAGTTTGAGACATGTGATCTAGATGACCTCCAGGAACACTCAGAGGGGGTGAATTTCTTTTAATTTGCTGGTTTAAAATTTATTAAGCCTTAAAGTTGTGCATTACTTAAGGGCGTGGTTTTTTGAGTGGCAGATGATTGACAGTTCTTCAGTCGCATCATGTCTCATCCTCTGGTGTTACCCATTCCTGCAAGTTTCATCTGATTTCTTTTTTTGTGTGTGTGGTTTCTACGCTATGTCTACCTCTGTGAATCGTTTGTCAATTTTAGATTACCAGGAAGTAGCGCACTTTCACGAAGGTGAAGGCTGGCGACGCCCACTCTGAGGCGCTTTTGACAGAAAGCAATGGGTGACATCACTGACACTTCATCCATGTTATATACAGTCAATGGTCGAAACTGCTATGTCACAGGAAGTGGGCGTATAACTTGAAATTTTATCCCTGACAGAAACTGCTCCAGACTCCAGACGCCTGCGGTCCGCGCTGCAGAAGATGAACTCAATGCATTGCTGCTTGATTGTTTGGTTATACACTCTGCGGTGTCCTTTTAACACCGGTTTCAGAGTCATTACTTGTTTCAGAGAAGCAAAATTACATCAAGTCTATAAAAATTGTTTTATTTTGTTATCCTGTTGTGGCTACCAAATCTTCCTTTCCTCCACTACAAGGTCTGGGCTTTTTATTCTCTTTTCTCAAAATCAGTGCGCATTAACAGATCATGACCTGAATTTTAAATTACTAATCAAAATACAGCCAGATACAAAATTAATCCGTTCCAGGGTGGCCTTCAAATCCCGAATTTTTCGTATGTTGTAGCAAGCTTTACATGAAAATCACCTAATCGGTGCAAAGGCTCTCAGAAACAACCGTATAAATTTAAATAAAACATGTAACATTTCTTTGATCCCTAAAACCTATGTAATAAATGATAATACAACAATAGAACAGTGTTAAATAAATGCTATGTATACAAATGTGATGTGGCAAAGTGTCAGAGGAGGTAGTGGGGGTGGAGAACGGATGGCAGAAAACATTACGGCACTACGTACGAAAGTAGTAATACACTATGTTCAAAAGTTTACAATGTAGTA
This sequence comes from Danionella cerebrum, assembly GCA_007224835.1. Lineage (NCBI taxonomy): Eukaryota > Metazoa > Chordata > Actinopteri > Cypriniformes > Danionidae > Danionella > Danionella cerebrum. The sequence goes on from SRMA01024009.1 coordinate 5,348, forward strand.
CGCATATGTACGGATTTCTCGATTTCTCAGATTTTTTTTCTTGGAATTTTTTTCGTATCATTCGTAAAGTGAAGCGTCCGTATGTCGATGTATCAATGTACTTTATTTTTTTCTGGCTTCTTACCTCAAAGACAATTTTATACACTTGAATTCTTTTGAAGGGAAGCCTCAAAACACGCTCATTGGAGTAAGATGTTATTATTAACGATAATAAGTTTGGAGGTGTGGATTACAGTGACGTTTACATAGAATTACATAAAGCTGAAAGGGTTACAATGTTGTTTCAGAAACATTATAAATTCTACAGTTTCTACCAGTGTAAACGCTTCCTCTACCAGGAAGCAGAAACACGTAACTCTGAATGGCAGATAAAATGTGAAGGAACTTGCTCACAGTGTGCAGTTGAGGACTAGGTGGTTAATGGTGATCTGCTTTAATTGTTCCCATGATAAAAGATATTAAACTGGATTATTTTCACTACGAACACAACACAAAACAATGTAGCATTTTAGGAGCTGAATGTATTCCCATTTTGAACAATAGAGTAGCTGCTGTTGATTCCTGTGTGTAAACATAAACTATATTGCCCATTTATGTTTCATGCGGCCACCATTTTAACCATGAAAAAGAGTGGCAAGAAACCCAGAAATAGTATGAAGAAAATAAAGAAAAATTACATCTTACTGTTGTGAAGATTCTAACTATGAATGTGTTTTATCTGACATTACTTTCTAAACTGGTAGCCTTCAATAAAACAATTTTCCAAATAAATTATTGAATATCTTGGCATTAGTTCCAGGTATGGAACCAATTCCATAGTAGTTTACCTCTACTTTGTGTTTCCTCCCACCAGAGCCTCTCTTTCATTTTTAAAATGGCGGCCACATGAATTTGAATAAAGTTGAGTATGAATCGCTTCCCTCAAGAAATGTGTCAGACCTCATGATTTGGTTTGTTTCAGGCGAGGCAAGCATGTGTGTGTAGTTTTCAGTGATGAATGACCGAAAAACATTCATGGCATGAGATGTGAAGCGTTCATGATGTTCATGGATTTGCCGTGCATCACTGCTGTGCAAAATATGTCCAAAGGCATCGATACTCACACATCAGGAGGCTTTAAGGTAAGGTTATTAACTCACTCACTTTAAACAAGAGAATTATAGTGGAAAAGCATAAAAAACATATTCCCATGAGATGCATACCAGTGTAAGAGTGATCGCAGCAGCAGGCAGGGACGGCGAGATGAGAGAGAGAGAGAGAGAGAGAGAGAGAAAGAGGAAGAGGGGGGCGGGAAGGAGCTCTCTTGTTTTAAACTCCTATATTGAAATTAATCTCACATTATCAAAATGAAACTCAATGTCTGTATGTCAACAAGGGACACTTGCATTTTTTAAAATAATAAAATGATCAATTCATTCTAATCAATGTTTTCTCTTCGTTTATTAGCGTTTCCCCTTGTACAGCCATGTAAATGTAAATCTAATCTGCCACTCACATTCATGGGAACAGGTTTGTGTTTTTTACCCAATCAGATTTCAAATGGCCGTCTGAAGCACGTTTGAGTTTATGTGGAATAGAAAGTGACCTGGAACTGCTGCAGACGTTCAGTAGGATATATTTTAGTTAAATTGACATCAACGACGATTTAAAAGGATAAGCTTTTGACAACCAAGAGAAGATTCTGTCGATTGTTATGACTCCATTGCGCACAAATAGAGACGATATCTCTTGTGTTTTTGTCATGTATTTAAATATTTATTCATGGTGTGAGTTTTGAACAGAATCCATTTTTCTTGCTTTAGAAATCGTAATCCCTATATCACCATTTCTTATGCACAGTGTATGTGTGTATCTGAGATATTATATCTGAAGGCACAAGCGGCAAAGTATAGACCTGCACTGACTTTGTTGTACATTTAAAAAAAAAGTTTCATTTCTTTTTATATTATATATTGTTTTATTTGTTGTTGGGGATGTTTTCAGCCACTTCAGTGTGATTTGAGTCTAAATTTGGCAACAACTTTTTCTCTGTTCCATCAAATATAATGATTTTTGGTGGCAAATCGTATTTTAAGAAAATGTTTTCATGATTTTTTTCCCATATTTTTTCCCAAATCTCTTTAGCTCTAATCAAAACTACTACAACACATGCTGTTGCACTGCATTTATCTTCATGCACAAGACTAATAAGCTTTTTTGGCACAAGTCAATGATTCAAAATGGTGATCAACAGTAAAAATCTCAAATTTTATCACTTCCCAACAGGAATAGCTCTAACAATCAAGAATGCCGGATTATTTAGTGTCATGCATTGCAAAGAAAAAAGTCATCATAATGCAGTGTTCCTCAAACTATGGGGCCCGCCCCACTAGTGGGGCAACGAGGTATTGTGGCTGGAGCGCGAGGTCAACAGGATTTAATTAATGAATTCTAAATATTTGTTTTCTTTCTAAATTCTATTGTTGTGAATTAATTTGCCGTGTGGTGAAACAATCAACTAACTCCCCCCTCTAACACAAATGAAACACACTCAAATAAGTTAGCAATTGTAATCCTCTTTTTAAACAGAACCAGAACCATAGAGCAGGGAGTTTGACGTAGGAATATTTTGCAGTGGAAAAAACTGAAGTAGCCACATTTCAGTTATTCCATCTACAAAATGGACAAATATCTTAAAAAATCGAGGAAAGTTTCAGAACTTAAAAAAGTCACACAGTAAACCACTTTTATTTTAACTTCATACTTGTGATAAAACTACAGCAAAACAGCTGGTTTTATAACTTTTTTGATCTAGCTAGCTATCTAATTTATACCCTTGTAAAGTTGTAGACTAGCTAAGCGATTTAGATATTTTAAAACCCAGGCTTGGTCACCATTCTGTCGGGGCCATAAAAGCAGGTTCCTTTGTCCAAAGTGGGGAATGCGCAAAAAGTTTGAGAAACACTGTTATACTGGAAGTCAACAAGAAATGAGGGAGTAAAAAAAGTTTAAATCTGATACACACAAAAATAAAAATCTAATCAATCCCAATGTTGTTAATGTTTGACACGTCCAAATCCAGGCCAAAATTGTTAAAAAAAAGATTTCCAAAATCAGTAACATCATGTAAGAGCTTGCCAATTAACGAGTAAATTACTGTATTTGGTTTTTTTTAAGTAGAGCTGATTAGTTTTGATTAGAGCGAAGGTGAATGGAAAAAAATGTTGGTTTGACAGATTTTTACAGTAGTTTCATTTGGTGGCTATAAAAAACAAGAAAAGTTTAAAAGTACTTATATCAGCAGTATTTAGAGCCTAGGAAGTGGTCCTAGTGTGAGAGCGTATCACTATTTTATGGTTTCGATGTGAATGAGAGAGAGAGAGAGAGAGAGAGAGAGAGCACCACAACACACGGCCACGATGTGTGGGTCTATGCAATGGTGGTGGAGACTTGACGTCATGTTTGGAGCAGGCCGACAGGCAGAAGAGAGGGAAAAAAGAGGACAGATACCTACCCTGACCTGCCGCTATCTAGCTACCGACCTGAGGACTGTCCGTCTCTGCAGAAGGCTCACTCTCACCTGGAGACTGCTGCGAGTCTCCAGCCTGAAGCAGGAAACGGGAGAAGAAGAAACAACAGGAAAAGAAATAAGCATTTTCAAAGATGCAAGAATAAAAAGAGTAAATCTGAAAACCCTAATATAAAGGCTGACAAATATCCATGTTAACCAGAACAGTGGGAAATAAACAACACCAAGGTGGTGATGAAGTTGAGGAAGAATGTCCTCAGCTTTCCAAATTTGGTGCATAATGAGATTAGATTCCACCTGGTAGGGGTGTAACGGTTCACGGTATGTATTGAACCGTTTCGGTACGGCCTGTTCGGTTCGGGACACTTGTGTACCGTTTCGGTATTCGGTATTTTTATTAAATGATATAAATGTATTATCAGCGCGATATTAAGCGCAGCGCAACAATGTTCCTAGGCGAGTTTCCGCACAGACGCTATTGACTGACGAGCACGAGCGCGAGAATCATATCAAAAGCGAAAGAGAAGCCAGAGCTTGAAGACCCTCTCACCTCACTGCGGTCTCGTGTTTGAGAACACTTTCGCTTCTCTGTTAAAATACATAACGGCGATAGACGAGTGGATAAATTTAAAGTTGTATGCCGACATTTTTCCACGGAGATAGTTTCCGCACGGACGCTATTGAGTGACGAGCACGAGCGCGAGAAGGAAAATTACATGGCAAAAGCGAAAGGGAAGCCAGAGCTTGAAGACCCGCTAACTCTCCAAGACACTGTACCGAACCGAATACGATTTTAGCGTACGGTTACACCCCTACCACCTGGTATTGAAGTCTATTTACATGGAATATACTCCCACAAATGTGAGCCATTGATTGCAAACTAGATTTGATAATTATCACACAGAAAAGACTGATTGTTCTAACAAATTCATTCAAGCCCATGTTGAAAACCCCAATTATAGTCATAGGAGAAAAGTCACACTTAAGATCACAACATTCTAAAGAGTTCAACCACAGGTGAGTCTAATGATTCCAATAGACAGGGGACTGTAAAAGTGCATTATTTAACAAAGAAACGCCCTTCCAATGTCATGCTGTCAGCAATGACTCCCCATGGAAGAAAAAAGTCACTGAATCTAAAAAGGCAAACATTTCTTTACACAAAAAGGTGAGGGCTACAAGAAAATCAGCAAAGCTTTACATATCAGTTAAAAGAACGAAGCAAAAGTGGTCAAAAAAATCTAAGAAAGATGGACATACAACTACATCTAGTATTTTTTGTTGCGGGTGTGTTCATTTTTGCTTGAATTTGAGTAAAACTGAACATTTTGTGATCTAAGTTACATCATTAACCCTGATTTCATTTAGAAACAGTCCCATCAGAATAATCATCTGCTAATCATGGACAAAAAAACATTAGCGATTGATCCATTGTTTCACGCATCGTTTATTAAGCCACCCACACGTTAATGCTTTCATAAGTTCCCTCAAACCTGTACCCATTACAGTCTGTTCCAAAGCCTCAGGTATTGTGCTCTTGTATGAAAGGCTTTGAACGAAAGCTTTTTGGATTTAGATGAATATTTTCTCTGGAGTGTGAGTGGAGGAGTGTCAGTGTGAGCCAGTCATTGTGAAACCCATTGCCATTTCAGATGGAGTGGACACCCCCCATCTCCCCAACCCAAAACCGCCACCCACCCCGTGCACACACACAAGGACTAATTACATTTTTTTGTTCGGCTGAAAATAAAAGAAAGAAGAAAGAGCACTAGTCAGGTTTCCATGGCATTTTCTGATGAGTCATGTAGTATCTAATAGAAATCTGTGGAGTGAGTGAGAGGACGAGAGAGAGAGAGAGAGAGAGACTCTTCCATTTTGCATTTGCTCATGTGCTCAATACTGTAAAGAGATTATATTGTCACCTTGAAATTATTATGTTCTATCTGTGTTCTGAGTGTGCGGCATGGTGGCACAGTGAGTTGCACTGTGGCCTTCCAGTTAGAAGGTTGCCAGTTTGAGTCTCGCCGGTGACCTTCCTGGAAGGAGTTTGCATGTTCTCCCCGTGCTTGTGTGTGTTTCCCTGTGATGGACTGGCGACCTGTACAGTCCAGCCTCTCGCCTGATGTGTGCTGGAAATAGGCACGAACAGACCCCCATGACCCCGAAAGGAATGATAAGTGGGTCGGAAGATGAATGAATTCATGTTTTTGGAGTCATTTTGAGACCTTCAATTGGTCTTCACTTTTTTATTTTGCAAGGTACAGCAAGAGCAAAACTGGAAGCAAGTCTCAGCATAAAAATAACTGTCGTGTGAAAAAACGAGGACACCCTATGGAAATGTGGTTATTTTGTTACATATATATGGACATTTAATCTTAACATTAATAATACAGAGAGGGTAAAGTAATGCAAACAAATAATTAAACTTAAAGTAAAGACTTTTTGTCTTTTGACTTATCTTCTGTAAGTGTAATTTTACACAATGAATATTTTTGCCCACTTCTAATGGCTCAAAACACACAAAGATGTTTCACACCAGGGGCACATGATCAGTAGATCATTATTTTGAATGAGCTTTGTCTTGTTTAAACCTCAGACAGTTGATGAATGAGCATCAAGTGAAAGTGAGCACCATGATGAGAGCAAAAGAGCTCCCTGAGTCCTTTAGAAAAAGAATTATTGTAGACCATGAGTCTTAAAAGTGACTTAAAAAGGTCTCTAAAGATTTTAAAATCAGTCATTCCAGTGTCTGGAAATCGACAAATGGAAGGCTTTTAAAATGACTGCCAACATGCCTGGGTCTGGTCCTCCCAGCGAGTTAAACCCAATAACAAGCTGCAGATGCTTATCGAGGTCTCCAAAAACCCTCAAATACTATCAAGGGCAATAAGAAAGAGACTGAACAAGTTTCACTTCCATGGGAGGTGTGCAAGGAGGAAATCTTTGCTCTTTAAAAAAAAAACAGACTGAAGTTTTCTAGAGAGAATGTTGACAAAGACTTCTGGAATAATGTTCTTTGAACGGATGAGTGCAAAGATTAACTTTTTGGACCCTAGCAAAGAGGAAATGTTAGGCATAAACCAAAGACAGCCTTCCAGGAAAAGAACCTCATAGAAACTGTGAAGCATGAAGGTGGAAGTGTGAGGGTTTGGAGCTTTGCTGCAGCAGGTCCTGTGTAGCTTGAGGAACATCAGTCAGAAAGTTAAAGCTGAAGTGGAAGTGGGCCAAGCAACATGACATCAACCCAAAACATCTCAATAAATCAAAGACCGAAGACTTGCTTAAAATGATGGAATGGAGAGTTAAAAAAATGTTACAAAATAACAAGATAAAAAAAATTTCTATCTTAGGACAGAAAAAAAAGTTTTTAAAATGTGTTTTGTACTTGATGACGCATGGATGTTTACATTACACTGGAATATAAATATTCCTCCGATCATATTTTGCATTACTCACAGCATCCTCCTCTCCACTGCGACTTGGACTGCCCTCAGCCTCACCGAAAGAGTCATCGGTTGGAGGGTCACTGGCGTGGGATGAGGACTTTGATGGTGAACTCTGCCGTGGGACTGGGGTGGGTGCTGTGAGATGGAACCAGACAGTTTTTTATTAAAACAGGCAAACCTTATCACAATTATAGCTAATAATATGTTTTACCACCCACTGGAAAGGGGTAAATAAACGATATAGCCCCAAAAGAAATCATTCACCGAATCTACCTTTACATGCACCCAAGTTAGTAACATCCTATTTACAATGCTCTACTCTCTTAACCAGAGGTGTTCCCTGGGCAGCCAGGAGGCCTAATCTTTCCAGCATGCTAGGGAGGCCTCTGAAACAAATGCATGAGCCACCTCGACTGGCTTCTCTTGATGTACAATATCTGCACTATGAAATCCTCCTGAGAGACTTAGCTCCTCACCCTATCTCTAAGAGAGCGTCCAGCAGAGGAAGCTCATTTCGTCCAACTGCACCTCATCCGTTCACTCATGAACCCAGAAATCAACACCATAGTAAATGTGGGAACATAGATTGACCAGTAAATCGAGACCTTTACCACAACAGACCAAAACATCTGTAATCTGTAGGGTTTAATATTACTTGGCCCCTCTATTGCAGCTACAATAGCTTCAACTCTCTGAGAAGGGTTTTCGCAACGTTTCGAATATTCTTCCAGAACTGCATATTGAGTGGATTCAGTTTGCCTTTAACTTTGTGGTTAACTGAAAGTAAAAAAACAATGTTTCCGCTGATGCAAAAGCCTGTTAATATGTGACCACATTTCTGCATTTGCTAAAAAGAGGGGCTCCAGTGGTAAGAAACCCAGAAATAGTATGAAGAAAATCACGAACTATTGTGTAAGTTCCTACGTTGACAATGAAACACTACAATAAATGTTGTAGTCAGTCATTATCTGACCAATAAAGTAATATATTTAGCATTACTTTCTATACTGGTGGTGTAGCCATCAACATTTATTTTCAGCCCAGTTTCAAAGATAAATGACTAAATATTATAGCAATAGCTCCAGGTATGTAACAATGCCATGGATGTTTACCTTTACTTTGGGGTTCTTCCAAACGGAGCTGCGTTTTCATTCGTAAAATGGAATGAAATAGAATAAAGTTGATCCGCGCCAAAAAACAATTACGGATAAAGCTTATGTATTCCAACTGTATTTACAGCCTTTTCTGTGCCTCCAAAATGACATTTGATATTTTTTTTTTACCACACTTACCACAGCTGTAAATAAGCACAACAATAAGGTGGAGACTGCACATGCAAGTATTATAAAATAAAATTAATCCTTGATGAACAAATCAATTCCCACACAATCTACAGTTAGCTGACATTGTTTCCTGCACAAAAATAATCGATATAAACATATATGTTTTGATATAGGTTTTCAATATATGTGCATTTAATAAATTGAAAACGGCCAATTTTATGTCACATATATTGAAAACCTATATAAAAGCCTATATTTAACCACAGGTTTAATAGAAGCAAAAAGTGTTTTAATATGTGGCTGAAACATTAGCAAAAAATTTATTATATACAGTGGTACCTTGAGACACGAAATTAATCCGTTCACGGGTGGCGTAATTATATCAAATTTTTTGTATCTCGAAGCAAGTTTTACATGTAAAACGACTAATCTGTTCAATGGCTCTCAGAAACAACAGTCTCAATTGAAAAAAAAAAAGAAAAACCAGAGAACTTTTCTTCAAATCATTAAATCTGCACATTGTTAATGTAAGAAATGATAATAAAACAATGAAAACAGAATAAAATTGTGAGTGAACACCAACACGAAACCAAAATCCCAAAAGAAAAAAAGTTTATGAAGTGGAATTTTCTGTTCTGTAGCGCAAAGTTAGAGGAGAAATGTTTTCCTTTCGTTTCTGGACAGCTGAACTCTAACCTTTATTACGACACATTATTGGTAGTTTATATATAAAGTTTCACTTGATTTAAAGCATTTTTGGTGTAATAATGATCACAGTTCCAGGACCTTTTACCATTGTCAATGGGCGCCAGAACCCAGAAGTGCCGCGTGATGTCAGACATAACAAGCGGATAGCAGATCAGAACTGTTGGTGAGTTTACTGCAGTCATATGACACCCAGCGTTCACATTTTAAATGTCAACAAAGTAGCACACGTACATATGTATTTCTCTGATTGTTTTTCGTATCTTGGAATTTTTTTCGTAGACTGTAATGATTTATCAATATTCATCTGTAGAGACTGCATTAAGACAATACGGAAAACATAGCTTTCCATCTCCTCGCATTTATTTGCCATGGTTAAATTCCATAAAATGCCAATCACATGTGATGCCAATTACACGTTTTGCACATGCATACGTTTTGTGCATTTTTTAATTAGTTCTTCGACAGAAAATATGAGCTAGCCATCTTGATTGAGTGAGATTTACGCTACATCAGAGACGTATCTTGTATGTACATATAGGGCTCGCATGTTACACATTTGTGTTTAATTCCTTTAGTGTGTGAAGATGTATGTTATGTCAAGGTATGTGTGTGTATGCAAATATGTGATTTTGTTGTGACATAATTGTGCTAACCCTTCATGATACACCGTGTGTGATTGGTCTAGCCACAGGTGGCCGCTATGTAAGTTGTTGTTTAAATGACAGAGTGATATGCTAAATAAACAGCATTGCAGCATTCGGCGTCCGACTGTCTCTCCAACAGTTCTCTTAAAAGCTACCAATAGCTCTTTTAAGAGCTCTGAGTTACCCTGGGGTCGTGCAGTGTATGGGGCACAGGGATCTCCATCGGCTTCAGGCGCTTTAGGGATTTGGCACCCTGCCAGCGTAGATTTACCTGCACAGTTAGCTAGCTTAGTCGCAACCACTACTAGCCGCTCGTCACAATATGCACATATATCCTCATATTAAGTTCTTACCATGTGGGTTTGTTCATTTTTTTCTCATATGGAGGATACATTTTTTGTGTAGAGTTGACCTGATCAGTGTGACTGAGCTGTTTTAACAACAAATGCTTTTAAAGTGTGATGGAATGTCCCTTATTGACTCCTAATAAATGAGTATGTGCCTCACGTAGGGAGTGCTGGTGTACACGTGTGTGCAGTTGCATCTCAGTAATAATTAGCACTACAGGAGCAAGAGGATCCAAAAACAAGCCCAGCACACGACGCTGGGTGTACCCCAGAGACCAGCGATAATTACACTGTTTGCCAGAAGCACAGCTGGGCCTGCGACTGACTCTCCTTCCTCACCGCAGTACTAATTGTCATTTTCACACTGACTAAAGACAATGCCTCTCAGGCTACATCATCAAAGTCCACCTTTCAACCTCTGAGTGAAAAAGGATGTGTTGAAAGATGGGATGAGTTTAAAGTATGGTAGTAGGAAACAGCGAAAGTCAAGCTGGCCGTGTAAGCATTCTTAACGGCTTGAAATGGAAACTATGGTTTTTGGTTTATTATTAAAGTTATTAAACACTTTGATTCATTTCTTGACAATGACATGTGCTCAAACGGCACATGTTTTACATTTTTCAATTCAATTAAAGTAAAATAACAAGAGTTTAATAAACCAAACCAAGAATTTCTTTTAAACGACAAATAAGATTATCAGAGATGAACAGAAAAAAGGAGTTGCACTTTCAGCTGGCACTCCCGGGTCATTCGAGGGGAAGAGGATTTGGTGGACAACCCTCATGGCTTAAGAGTAACCGGTTTTATCATACACAATTTAATTATTCTGTAATTATGACAACAGTCATGACTTTACAATATTGAACTCTCGATGCATTTTGAAGCAGAGGAATACAAATGCATTATAGAGCAAACGGTTAAATGTGGCAATTTCACCCAATAGTAACTGTCTGCAGGCGTAACTGGTAGGGGTGTAACATGTAGTTGGTATAATAGAGGACAACATGAAGCTGATAGTACAGTGGTGCAATTGAAGCTACTAACTAAAAACAACCAGAAGACATTACGACTCAAAACACGCAATAGTGAGGTGACAGGAAGTTGTCAAAACTACAAATTCTGAAGCTCCTTTGAAAATCGCATGCGCATTTCTCATGGGCTTCTGTTTTAGGGTTAGAGTAATATGAGCTGCCATCTTGACCCCAACATCTCGTACCAGTCGGATTACTACCAGTTTCATCCCCCACTACAAGTTATTTAGTCTGTAAAATAAGTCTTTTCCGGCAGGTTACGTCTCCACCTTGCAGCCTGCAAACAGACCCAACTCGGGATACAGCTGTTTCGAATTAAGTAGGATTTACGAAACCCAGCTATTAATTTCAAATATAATGTGTAGGTGTCAAAAAGATCATTAGTTTTGATATTTTTGGTAAATGTTGTTTGAAGTTGTTAACAGCTCACCCATCCGATATCTGATCAGTTCCAACTTTACCTACTTCCTTTGTTTTTTACCAATTTTGAGATATATGACTGCCAAAACCGAAAAATTGTCATTCATATCACATTCTGGGGGTCCTATTTTTTTCAGTATTACAGGTGCTTGATGCTTGCATGCATCTCCTACATTTTGATTTGGTGCATAGTGCAACAAACTGGCCACAGAGAGTTGACGGACCCAGAGGTGCTAGAGCCCTTTGATCACTGCATGCAGCTTTAACGGCGTTTTGACACTTTTGCTGTAGCTCTATTGTTCCATTAGCGCTTATCTAAATATCCAGCAATTATTGATTATTTATTTAATGACCCCTGTAAAATAAAGTAAATGCTGAACTACTTACTTAAATTTTAAAAACACATTGCGTGCAGATCGTTATACTCACGTGAGTTGGTTGATGGTGTGGTGGAGGTGACGGGTGTGAGATTCATCTGCGAGATATCAAAGTCATCACAGTCATCGGTGTCTTGTGCCATTCCCACCCTGCTGAAGTAGCTAGTGAAAGCATCAGTGGTGCAGGTCAGGTTCGGCTGCTCACTCTTCCTTGCCGGCATGCTTGGTGGCTTTGCCATTTGGAAGTCCTTAAACATGTCCTTGTTCATCTTTGCCTGTCTCTGCAAAGTACTCTCTCCATGCTGCGGACTGGACGCTGTGGAAACTGAAGTTCCTGCCATGGCCGACGGTGTCTCGCAAGATGCTTGCACTGCCATGGGAGCCAGTGTCTGAAACATGGCGGCCGGAAGTGGCCCTACAGTTTGGGCAGGCATGAAAGCTGCAGGAGAAAAGTGTGCACCGGCCATCGCAGCCCACTGCTGCTGGGTGGCAGGGAAAATGTTGGCTTGGCCCCAGATCAGAGGCTGAGTGCCCGGTAAGACCTGTGCCACTTGCACAGGTGACTGGACACCAAATGCTAATGGAGTCTGAGCGGCAAACTGTTGCTGCGCCCACCCCGGTGGAACAGCTCCCATCGTCACATAACCTAGAGAAAGGAGGATACCAATGTTTTTTATTATTGCGACTGTAATCTTCAAGATAAGCTAATTAATTAACAATGAATAGCAGCAAAGCAACCAATATTCATTATTCAGTGTTCTCTTCCACCCCCTTTTTGGTCATTAAAAACAAAGAAAATAGTGTCGCAACAAGTGAAAAAAAGCCTATTCATGCTCGTACGGTGCACTGCAAAATTTTAGTGTGATTTACTTTAAAAAGTTTTTACTTAGGAATTCATTTAAAACTAAGGAGGTTAAATAATAAAATCTCAAGTAAAGTTTACTTGGAATTTTCCAATAAATGTTACAGATTTTTTGTTTATATATTTTCTTAAAATCATAATGACACATTGTACTCAATAATCCTAGATTTTTAAATTAAAACTGTGAGTAACCTGTAAATTAAATACACATTTAAGATTATTTGAATGTGGCAACAATTACTTTTATTATTAGAATATTTCTTAATAAATGATACAGAATAATTACTAAAAGATGCTAACAATGAGATTCTGTAGCAGCCATAATTAGCAAAGTCACATTATCTAACGTAAAGCAATGACTTCTGCTTCAGGCTTAGTTAAACAAGGCAAACTGGGAGAACCCTAACCAGTGAATCAACAACCTCACAAACGGTAAAAAAAAAAAATCACTTATAACGAAAAGTATAATGTCCCGATGACGTCACTGCGTGCTAATGTCTTGTGCTAAGTTAGCGCAGATGTTGAAACTCATTTTTGCAATAACTGTCTTAAGATTAAGGTCATATATAAAAATGAGACAGCTGCTTTTGACCAAATACGTTAGACAAAACAAAGTTAAGATTACTTTAACCTTGTTAAAAATGAACAATGTTAGCATGAATGCTGTTAGCATCCATGTTAAAAAAAAACCAGTAGACAAAAACCAAAACTGCAGATAGCTGAAAAACTCCACATTTTTCTTCAAACATACATCAATTAGTTAATATAATAGTCATATAATAACATGAGCTTATTGGGAAATCTCTCTTCCTTTCCTTGTGAGCGAGACAGGCAATGCAAATCAAGAATGTACATGAAAACTTTATAAATTTCACCCAGAATTGGTCATTTTTGGCTGTGACTTGATTAGACAGCAAAAACTAAGTAATATTATTTAGCAAATTGTATTTAAATGTACTTATGTATTTTAGGTACAATGTATTACAAACAAAATGTAAGCAAAGAACTTTCAAATTCAATTTAAAGACTGAAAATGAGTGCCATCAGTGCCATGTAGTGTTAAAAAGAAGGGATGAACTTTGGTAGCACATTCCCTTCGATATGGCTAGTGTTTTTCAAAGTTCCGGCACAGTGGAACAAAAAGGGCTTGGACGAGGTTCGCCTCTACACACAATTTCCACATTGTTTTGACCTTTTTTTGAACATAAAACTGTTCGTTCTCAATTATAAAAATGCACAAAAAAATTAAATAAATAAAAATGACATTTAGTAAAAAAAAACATTTTTTAAATTATTATAAAAAAGGAAGCTGGGGTTGTACTAAAAAAACATCAAGCATTGATACAAAATGACACTGTTTAAAAGGTAATTTATTACAGCAAATTGTAAGGTTGTAAAAAAAAACTCCTGGACTTCAGTGGCTTAACAATTTTTTTAAAAACGTATCTCTATGCAACAGGGTGACTTAACTTTTATCTCGGCTTTAACCAGCTTTAAAAAAAAACAAGCATTTTTCAACAGAAACATCCACCATTAAGGTAAATAAAGCTGACTATTCATATAGCACTTGTGTTTGGATGTTTCTCCTCTTATTGTTCACATGGTTCTGAGCCTTGTGATGTGTATGTACTGTTTGGTGATGTGTAGATTATAAAATATGCATCAGATTCTCTTGCCACAACACACTTCAATCCAGCCTTTTTTAACAGAATCAAGATTTGACAAGTCTGGGCTAGATATAAAAATCAAGCTTTTTTCACTCATGCAACCTAGAGAACCTATCGTTGATTAAAATTCTCAATATAGTTTTCTATACGTTCTTTTTACCATTGTTCTAAATAGAGGTGAGTTTAAAGTACGGGCTGCACATCTCTTGCACGTTCTTGTAACCTTTACTCTGTAATATCTGCTGATTTCTGGAGTAAGATGACCTAGATTTTCATAATTAAATGGCTTTATTGTAATTACTGCTCACAATAGGCTCAAGCCTAATGAATAGCTATACCCTTTAAAAGAAGCCATTAAAATGTTCTATATCGCATTCAGGCTGATTTCCCTACATAACTTGCTCTGTCTTTCCTGTGGGCAACACTGATTCAAATAAGAGAAGCCTGCTCAGATCTTATCTCAGTGAAACATGTGTTCCACAGAGTTCTGCAGACAACGTGAAAACGCGGCACTTGGAATTTGTCGACATGCGAATTGAGTCTGTAAAACATTACGTAGAAGGAGTTTGGTTACTATTTGCAGCTCACTCCCAGCCTGGAGTTCCATTCGGTAGCTTTGATAAGCTGGTAGTGGATTGCAGTGCACTTTACTTATATTTAGGTTTGTTTACATTTGCTAACAACAGTTTGTCAGGGTTCTGTCACTTCCTGTCATGTTGTTTCTTGATTTGTGACAGAGCCTAATTATTCTTGTAGAGCAAAAAAGCTTTCTGAACTTGCCTAAATTCTTCCCCAGTTTGGTCAATATACACTTACCGGCCACTTTATTAGAAACACCTGTCAAACGGCTTGCTATTGCAAAATTCTAATCAGCCAATCACAAGGTAGCAACCCAACGTGTTTAGACATGTATACATGGTCCAGAAGATCTGCTGCTGTTCAACCCGAGCATCATCGTGGAGAAGAAAAGGGATTAAAGTGACTTTGAATGTCCCTTGGTTGTTGGTGCACAAGCATTTATAGGGTTTACAGCAAATGGTCAAAAAAATAGAAAATATCTCAAAGTATGACTGAGGTGCCACTCATGTCAGGTAAAAACAGGAAATTGAGGCTACAATTCACACAGACTCACCAAAATTGAACAATAGAAGATTGGAAAAATGTTGCCTAGCCTGTTGAGTCTGCATTTCTGCTGCAACAATTGAACGGTAAGATCAGAAATTGGCGTCAACCTTATGAAAATATGGATCCATCCTGTGTTGTATAAACATTTTAGACTGGTGCTGGTGGTGCGCAAGATATTTTTTTTGGCCCACAAATGAGCATTGTGTCAATGCCACAGCCTCCTGATTGTTGTCGCTAACCATATCCATCCCTTTATGATCACATCTTCTGATGGCTAACTCCTGAAGGATAAAGCTGGTTTCTTGAACACGGCCTCTCAAATGTCCTCCACAGTCACCAGATCTCAATCCAGTAGAGCACATTTGGGTTGTGGTGGAACGGGAGATTCACGTCATGGTTGTGTATTCGACAAATCTGCAGCTACTCCGTGATGCTATCATGCTAATATGAGCAAACTCTCAGAGGACTGTTTCCAGTACCGTGTTGAATCGATGCCATAAAGGGTGAAGGCAGTTCTGAAAGCAAAAGGAGCTCCGACCCAGTACCTAATAAAGTGGCCACTTTACACATCCACATGTTGTGGTTAGGGTTAGAGCGCGAGGAGTAGAGATGGTGATATAAATAATTTGTGGTGCAAAACAGTTTTCAGAGAATAGTTAAAATATAAAATAGAACATTGCATTTCCAGTTATGTTGAGTGGGAGCAGCGGTCAGTAATGAGAGCATTAAATTCTCCAGGAGGAACCTGAGTCAAGCAAATAAGTTATTCAATATAAATCAGCCCCCGGCCTCGTCTGCTTTATCTGGTTTAGGGGTACACAGCTTATGAAAAGAGTCTTCTCCTACCTGAGGGTACGGAGGCGGGGTTGAAGGGGGTGAAGAGCTCGGATGGAGGTTGGTGGGCTAGTGATCGGTCCAGGGTGTTTGCCGGAGATGCTGGAGTCTGTGGAAGAGCACAAATAAATTTAATTCACCTCTTGCTGTGAAACATACTTTGAATATATCTATTATCAGGAACAACTAAAATGATGTAAAGATGATTATATTTTCTACTTCACCAGTCACCCCCCCTTTTTTTTCAAGTCCCCATATCAGAAAGTGCCCAGTTTTTAGAAATGACTTCATGCAGTGTATAACAAAGCTCTAAGATGGATGAAGATATGTCTAGAGTTTTAAATGTGAAAGTGCTCTGACTATATCTCGATACGAAAGACTATATCTCGAAATCTGAGACACTGAATCAAGTTCTTTCTTTGAAACGAATCTTTAGCTCGAGACTGTGACGTCACCCGATACTAGCTCCTCCTATTCTCAGTGCCAAAACTACAGGTTCGTGCAGTTTCCACATGTGCGGCTACATTCAATCTAGTAAAAATGTTGCAACTGGATATTTGCCACTGAGAGGAATCCTGAATGTTATCAGAACCTGAGACTTCGTCTTCCTCGGACACAAGTTCTTCTTTCCGGAGTTTCGTTTACTTATCAGTGTGTCGCGGCTCTACCAATAAGCTCTCTCTGTGTTCCTCGTCTGTTACATCAGCTTTCCTTGCTCTCCCGCAAGTGTCCTCTGTGTTGTAAAACTCAACACTTTAACGTCAGCTCTGCGTTTGAGTTCTCAATTCCACACATCGTGATTATTAATAGTTCCCCACATTCATACTGATGAGGAAGCTTTGAGGTATTGTTGACTTATGCACTTTTAATATAATATGAGTAATAACAGTAGTTAGACGTTACGTTTCGGACATGCACGCAATATCAACCAATCACAGGTTGCTTACCGTAAAGGTGGAGTTTTGCACGAATGATTAGAAAACACGATTCATTACCGAATTGATTACGAAACCGGGAAAAACTAATTTGTATTAAAAAATAATTCTGCGATGGACTGGCGACCTGTCCAGGGTGTACCCCCGCCTCTCGCAGAATGTGTGCTGAAGTGACCCCAAAAAGGGAAAAAGTAGGTTGAAAAAAGATATTTATAGGGTTTTTTGACCTTGGATGCGTTTAAAAACTTACTTTTTAATTAGCCAAATAATTCAAAAATGATGATATGGATCCTTTACATTCATTTTTTTATGATATGGTAAAGCATTTTGCAGTTGGAAGGTGCTACACAAAAAAAAGGTTTATAAGACGAATTAGCACAATGATAGGTTGTTTAATGCAAGCTCAATGGAGGCTCAAAGGACTTCAACCTTTAGTCTCCAATCACAGCGGCTGTTTTATATTAAGAAGGAATGATGCGACCAACATTTTTCAATTTAATTTCACAGACCCCAAACCAGTGCCATCTAGTGGTGGAAAGAAGAGATGACCCTTGGAAGTACAATACCTGTGATATGGCTAGTTTTTCTAAGTTCTTGCACAATGGAACGGATATATATATATATATTTTTTTTTTACCTTGTCTTTGCTTTTTGGGAGGATTTTTGAATTTTTATTTTGTCTCAACATGCTTGATTTTTGTTATAAAACTGTTCGCTCTCCATTTTTGAGATTTTTGCAACGATAAAATTGAATAAACATTTGAAAAAAAAAACAGTCATTAAGATAATTTATTAAAGCAAACCGTAAAGTGCTCAAAACAGCCTGGGACTTCTTAAGGAGCTACAAATCTCTATCAGGCTGTGTTCAGCAGTGTTCACAGTTTGCAGGAGGAACCGTATTTTGTAATACTAGTTCCCACACGGTGCTACTTACTGAAGGCGAGGTGATATCCGGTGGGGTAGACATGTCTCCAAAAAGTTCTAACTGGTTGATATTCTGCAAAGGAAAAAGAAACATTTAGCAGCTTTCATATATATATATATTTCATGATATATATAGATGTGTTTCACTTCAGGTGCACTGTGATTTAAACGTATCACAACAACCTTGAGACATGCAGGAGTTTGACTATTGAGAGTGACTTATGGAAATGAAAGTGGGTCACTGCAAAATGATTTCGACTCATATGAAAGTTGGAAATGATGCATACAGCACACCAGGAACTGTTATCTGTTCATCTGTCTCTAATGCAGATCATTGTTAGGATTCCCGACTGGAATATTTGCTCAGTGCAACTGATCTTTTCCTCTGGTCTTTGGGGAGAGAATCGGCTAATGCTTTTATCCACAAAGCATTCGGTACTATTCAGTACCAGACAACGGATTACCATAAAATCAAACAATGAGCAAAATTCTATGAAGATAACGAAGGGATTTCTTTGGGATATATCTTGCATTACGGTTAATATCTGAACATGGTTAAGCCAGTCCCACAAGGAATTTAGGTTTTTAATCATACCACATTTACATTGTCGCACAGGAGACAGCATTAGCACTGCAGCCTTCAAGGTTCCTGTTCAAGTATCAAGACAACCTACAACAACTGAAAAAGTACCCAAACGTTGTGTCAGTTATCTTTATAGTTTGGTTTCTGTATTTTAGCTGAATGTTTGAACATTTCCAAACAAACGAAAGCTTTTTTTGTTTGTTTTTCAACTTTCTTTTACATAGAACCTGTAGGACCTTTCTAGTTGTCCGTCCTGTGATTTACGACAGAGAGAGGTGAAGCAGGAATACTGGTCATATAATCAGAAAATCGTGAAAGGTTATTTCAGTAACTGCATTCGAAAAGTGAAAGTTGTATAATGTATACATTAACAGACTGATATATTTCAAGTGTTTATTTATTTGTGATGATTATTACTGACAAATAAAGAAACAAATCAGTATCTCAGGAAATAAAAATATGAAATATTTGCTGCTTTTTTTGTGCATTTGCTCCGTTGGTGTCCTTGAGCTCTTCTGCATTGTTGAGTCTTCATCCCAATCATGATACCCCATAGATTTTCTCTTGGTTTTCTGGCCAAGAAAAGGAATACAGCGAACAGTGATACCAATGCTCCTTACAGCAGGCAACGCTAGCTTTGTGAAACCTGTTGGTAAACTGATCTGTATCTCCATTTAGTGCTCTAAAACTTCCTGGTCATTGACCTTTGAACTCAAACGCCGTGAACCAACACTTGAAGCACTGACTTTAGCTGCAGGCCACTGTCCCATACATTTTTGTAAAGGGTTTGTTTCACAATCCTCTCCAAGCTGTTCCTATTGCTTTTACTATCCTTTCATATCCACCTCCTCTCCATTAATATGGTGGTTTGAGTTTTTTCGGATCTTTTCCTCCTTGAACAAGATGCCAATGGTTGTATTTGTATGAGTAGGTTGGAGAACTAGACTGAGAGAGCATTCATATGTTTTTGCAGGTGTTTTGAGTCAACCATACCAGGTGCCACCTCTCCAGGTGTTGTCATTTTCAGAAATTCTGAATTTTGGATCAAAATGAAAAGAAATGAAAACTTGTCTTTCTACACATTATTCAAGTTTCACCTTTTAGATTGGAATTGCTGAAATGAAACTTTTCCATGATATTCTAATTATTTGACCAGCGGCTAAATGTGCTGACAGATGACGAAATGATTAATGCATCGGTGATGATTATGTTAGACTTCAGTATTGCTTAGCTTAAAAACTGAATCCAGGAGGATACAAGGAGAACTGGGGCTGAGGAATGATGTGGAAACTGTGTAAATATTTAATGGAAATCATATCTCCACAGCGTTTTTAACGAGTTTTTGTAGGAGGCTTAAACTCTAGGAGCGATAATGTTTCTATAACTAATGAATAAACAAACACAGTTGTCATGAAGGTCAAAACTATTGAAATCAATTGATAAACATTTTTTTCCGCTGCTCTAAATTCGTACTAATGGGAATCTGCTCACTACTGACACCAGCCTCAAATGGCAAGTTGATGAATTGCAGCTTCAGTGAATTCCTATTATGGATTACATTTACATTTATGCATTTGGCAGACGCTTTTATCCAAAGTGACTTACATTTGAAAGAACATATTTTTTCTGTCAGTTCTTGCTTTCCCTGGGATTTGAACCCACAACCTTTGCGTTGTTAGCACAATGCTCTACCAACTGAGCCACAGGAAATCTGAAGGGATAGTTGGTTTGTCCTTTTTGAGCATTTTGTAGAGCTTTTAATGAGTCAATGGTGGGAGACGAGGAACCTGGGTACGAGGAGGTCCCGAATTGCTTCAATAGAGAGGCGAGCGGTGAACATCTCATTTTATGTCAACTTGTGACATTTGATATCCATTAAAACCATTTCAATCCACTCTTAAGAACATCGTCATGTTTCCATCACGACTGCACAGCAGATGACTGCATCCTTGTTATCATCAATTTTGAAAATCCCTTGCCCTTAGATAACCTCAAGAGTTGGTGGCCGCATTTCAGAGCTTTTTAAAGTGACTAATGCTGCAGCGTGACAGAAAAGCTCTTTCAAAGAGCTTCCGAAAAGCATTTTCAGCATCTGTTTACTCGAGCTTTCCTTTTATTACACACCTACATCTTACAAAACCAGATATTTATGTAAGAGTAATTATTCTCTTTCTGACTACCGTGGCATTTACTGTCTCCACTCACACGTCTCGAATAATTCAACGAAATTAAAAGCAGAACAATTAACATGACCTTTGAGTGCACTGTAATATCTAGTGGACATGGTCATGCTGGGAGAAGGCCATGGGGGCATTTCACTTTCCTTTTTATTAATGAAGCACATGGTTGGCATGGGAACACAAAATCCAACCTATTCAAGCAGGGGTCATCCATAAGAGCTCTGTCATTTAACTATGAAAAAGAAAGGTCAGGTATGAGTAAGTAGGCGACTTCCAGGAGGCTGCTTGAAAGGGAAAAGCATGAGACAGGGGATTTAGCTGGCCTATAAACTGTTCATATGAGCCAGCGTGACATTTACTTGCACGCAGAGCTGCTCTACTAGAGTCTGGAGTAGGCCATAGAGCATTTCTTATTGCTAGATTTCAGAGAGAGGTGTGTTGGGGGTTATTAGCAATCAAAACAAGAGCTCGGGAGATCATTCAAGGGGAGAGTACGTGGATGAATTAAGGCCAATTATTGTCCATCTTACCTTGGAGACCAGCAACAGGTCAGTTTTTAGATCCAAGAGATTGATCTGATCGTATATTCTTTTCTGCAATGATAAAATGGAGTTAGATGGAAGATGAGATGTGATACACTGAAAACGTGGTGGCGTGAGATTTGCTTTGGGTGAGGTGAGGATGGATGGTGATGTACTTCTGTCAGTTCATGGCTTTTGCAGTTCACAGGTTACTCAGGAATCACACAAAGGTTAAATTGTAAAGCTTTCTTACACATGACGCATTTTCTGAAGATGAGCTACTGAGTTCTAGCACTCGGTTAATCAAGGCTATTGCCATGCTGTCTGCACAAGTTCTAGGTCCTTGGTTGAATTTGAACATGGATGTATCTCTAAGCTATTCCATCAAGGGTTCATTAGTTCCAGAATCGAGTTATTTGAGGGTAAAAAATATGGGACAGAATGTGTTCTATGTCGATTTATAAAGGAACGTTCAATTTCTTGTTCAAATAACAAGAATTTTAAGGGCCAATCTTAGTCAGATGATAACAGGTTTAGCATAGTTTAGCATTGTTGATTCAGTCTGATAGAAGCACTTTTAATTCAAAATGAACACAGAGTTTTAATACGTTTCCCATTTAAAACAGTTTAAACAGGCGTTCCAGTTGCCCATTGAGATTAAATCTGTTTTAATTTAAGCAGTAGAGTGTAGATTAAAATGCCATAGTTAATGTTAAAGTGTCCCAATTGAATGTTAACGGTAGGAAACTGTTTTTTCACATGTTCGACATTCCATCTAATAAACATAATTTGTTTTAGGAAATCTTGACCAGTGTTGCCAACTCCTCAATAAGAAAAATCGCTTGTGGCTGGACCAAAAAGAACGCTTGATGCCGTCCCTATCTAATTTGCATAAATATCACATGACGTGCGTGCCATACATTCCTTGCACCCCAAAGATTTTTTTAAAATCAATGCCAACAGAAAAAGTCTTGCATGTGAATGTGTTTCATGTCATTAATAAATAATTACAATACTAATTTTATTAAACATAATGCTTAATAAAATTAAATAACAATTAAAACAATGTTTTTTATGTCACTCAGTTTTGCATATAAATCGTTCTTGCAAAACATGCAAAATGCCCTTGAATCATCCCCAATAAGAGGCTGTGCTCGACCCTTGAATTCAGGGTTGGATTCCCACTCCTTTCTGAACCTTTGCACGTAAAGTTTGGACATAATGCAACTAAATGCGTCGTGGAGGATCTTACACAGACGAAGCGAGGTGAGTGACTGTGGCTGAGCCTGTGACGGTGTGAGTGATACATATATTTATTTTAATTTAATTTTGTGGTTTATTTTAGAAAGAAATGATTTAAGGAGGAGCGTAACACCCTTAATGGCTGACGGGAATTCCTGGTTGGCGTATGTCAGGAGGAGGAATAGGAGAAGTCCCCAGTAACACCAGAAAAAGTTGATCGATTTGTTGCTAGGATTAAAAAAAAGTGGCTAGGCCGTCTGAAAAGTTGCAAAATCTAGCTCTAAGTTGGCAACACAGATCTTGACTCTAAAAGTCAGATCTTGACTTTTTATGGCACATTAATGTACTGGTACTAGTGCTGTAGAAATTAGCGCATTGGCGCATATGGTTGATTAAAAATATTTTAAAATATAATAAAATAATATAATTACAAAGACATATGGATAAGACCATGGAAGGATTTTTTCTCACAGTCTGTTATATTAATGCCTTTCATTTCTGCCTTTTTGCTAGTTTCATAGTTTTTCCCACTGCTTGTCCTTGCAGTCTAAATTCCTATTTAATTTCATTACTCCCCAGGTGTTTTTTGTTATCCTGTGCATATATTCCCGCGCCTATGCGAGCTTGTCGCAGTCACGTAACGCAAGCCTTCAGAGTGATTTGTTGTGGAAAATTATTAAAGGCTCAAAAGACATGGGACCCGACTCACGTCAGAGCCGTGCTAATATAGAACGACATGACTTTTTTTTTTTACTGGTTTTTAAACTTTATTTAATATAATGATTAAAAATTATTTCACAGACTATAGTGAGTTTGTGAACAAATCCTGGTCATTCGTTCATGTAGATTATTCCTCCTCCTTGGGAGAAGTCTTATGTTATTCGGGTTTTCTTTGCAAAAGTCTTTTATGTACCAGTTGTTTTTGTCATCAATAAACAACAATAAATATGGCTTTTAAGCCAATAGTTAATTTGGAGGCTACTGATTTTCAAAAAATTGTGCATTTAATTTGTAGTTATTATTATATTATATATATATATATATATATATATATATATATATATATATATATATATATATATATATGTATATATATATATATATATATATATATATATATATATATATATATAGATTAACAGCACTAACTGGTATATAATTAATACCTACAGATGTTTTACATGAATTAAAATGATTTAAAGTGTTTTTAATTAATTAATGATCAAAGTTTTAGCCCCTTTTGCCATTTAGCCCAGGAAGCACCGGATTGGATCAGACCCCATTATATGCAGCTACTGCTGAACTTATGTCATGGCAGCAAAGTTCCTTAAGAAAAGTAGAATAAGAGTACTGCCCATAGTCATACCAGCCTAGATTTATTTTACATTCCTGAAAATATTAATTTCAATGAGTTATGCTATGCTAGACAGAGAGAAAACAGATGAATAAAAACACCTATAATCTCTGACTAGGATGGAAAGTGCACATATATTTTTAGAATATCATATTTTTCCCCTTTAAAGCGTTTCTCAATCGACATAACTACTAAATGTGGAACATTTTATATAATTAGCATCCTTTTCTTTAGCTTATGATTTGATTTATTTATTTTTTGTTTATAATTAGAAAGTTGAGTAGAATGCGGTTGTATATAAGTCAATTTCCACTACACAGTAACAGACTGTGATTGCTGGAGGGCAAAATCAAAACAAAATGAATTTTAACCAGCTGGCTCTAGGATTTAATGGGAAAGTAATGTGCTTAAAAGAGTATCTCTTGAGAAAACATGGAAAAAGTAAAAGACCATGAACAGCAGCTGCTCGCATTTGCACTTTTCTGTTCCTGAAAATGTTCAGCAAACACAATCGAGGAAAGGATCTTACACCAGAGAAGAGAGGGTAAGGAAATAAAGAACGAAGAGGATACAGAATCCCTTCTCCTGATTGTTCATCTGGATTTAGTCACCCACCCCAATTGTTCACTAAAAGTCATAATTTTTTTCTTGGAAAGAATAATTAAACATTTAAAATACATCTTTGTTACAGGGTAATCCCACAAATAAAAATGCATTGTTTAAATAAAAAAACGAGCCAAGAAAGGAAAGCTGTATCAATGACAAAAATACACACATTCTACAAACATATTTATGCAAAGTAAAGCAAGCTGTGACTCAAAATAAGTAAAACAAACAGTGACACTTGAAAGGGATTGGTCAGGAAGCCGGCAGTGAGGTTCTGAGTTGTGCTGATCTGCACTAGCTGTATGTTGTGTTACCTTTTATCGCTCGGTGGTACATGCTTCTTTAGTGCTTGCTGTCAGCCATACCCCTAGCTGTTAAGTGTTAGCTCTTGTGGTTCAACACTAATGCTAGCCATTGTGTAATGTTAGCACTAACTGATCTGCGCAACTACTACCTGTTGTGTGTTAGCTATTGTTTTGCATTGTGCTAGCAGTAGTTGTTCCAGGTTAGCACTATTCATTCTGTACTACCACTAGCTAAATTGTGTTAGCGTTTGGTGCACTGCACTGTACTGGCAGAAACATTCCCATGTTAGAAAAATCTATTCTGCTCTGAATCTAGCTGTTTTGTGTGAGCTCTTGCAGTTTCACGCTAATGCTAGCCACTGTGTTAGCTGTAACTTTACCATGTCAGCACAACTTATAGCTGTTGTGTGTTAGCTTTGTTCAACGTAATGCTAGATAGTGTGTGAGCAGTCATTTTTCCAAGGTTAGAACTATTTAGACTATACTACTTCCTAAACTGTGCTAACTTTTGCTGTTCTCCACCAATAATGGCCACTCTGCTAGTAATACCTTTACCATGTTAGCAAAATCTATTCCGCTATAACCCTAACTGTTTTGTGTTGCTGCTGATGCTAGCAATTGTGCAAATGGTAACCTTTTCATGTTAGCACTATTTTTTCTATACTACCACTAGCTTAGCTTAGCTTTTGCTCTGTGTTGACTGTTGTATTACCATTCTGTGCTACCACAAACTGTTCAGTGCTAGCTCTTGCTGTTCTGTCTTAATGCTAGCCACTGTGTTAGCCGTTCTGTAAAACCACTAGATGTTCTGTTAGCTCTTCTTCTTCTGCGCTAATGCTAGGCATTATCCTGTTCTGTGTAACCACTGGCTGTTGTTTGTTGGCTCTTGTTCTGTGTTAATGCTAAACAGAACAAGTTAGCAGTAAGTTTTCCAGGTTAGCTCTATGTATTCTGTACTACCGCTAGCAAACTGTGTTAAGCTTTTGTTGTTCTGCACTAATGATAGCCACTCTGCTAGCAGTTACCTTGCCATGTTAGCCAGACCAATACTGTTCTAATTCTAGCTGTTTTGTGTTAGGTCTTGTGGTTCTACGCTAATGCTAGCCATTGTTCAAGCTATAACTTTTCTATGCTAGCACTGTTTGATCTGCACTAATACTAGCTAATGTGTGTTAGCTTTTGTTCTCTGATAAAAACCTTTATGAATATCTGATAAAGAAAAGCATCAGTAAGTGGCTGCCGATGATTATATTAGCAATAGTTGCTTACTTTTCAACTCTAAATGACTAAACGAACATGATGTGGAACAGGAGCCATGAAAAATAGGTCAACAACGTTTGTACACCTTGGACATTTTGGTTTAGTAAAAAATCCTCAAACCCTTGATAAAAATGGTTAGCAAATGAGGTTAAAACACATGAATACAAATAATTTCAGATTTCCGTTGTGTCTTTGATGATCTGAGTTGTTTTGGTTTTGAAGGTCACCGAGCTAGAAAGGTCTTTACACACTGCCGACCGCATCTGAATTAAATGACAGTAATATTACCAGCCATCAAACCAATCTCTTTACAAACCCTTAGGGATCAAGATAGAGGATAATGGGAAAAAATGACAGCTGGGGCCCAATGGTGATGAAGTGTGTCAGTCTAAGCAGCCCCAAATGCTCCTGACACCTTATTACTGATGGATATCACCCAAGCTGATAACTAGCTTCTTATCTGCCATTACAACAAGCTAGCCGCCTCTCCTGAGAAAGCATGACTCCTGATATATTATCATTCCATGACTGAAAATACTGTATTTACACTAAAGTCTCCATGGTGACATTCAGAATGGTACAGGCAGGGGAAATATTAACTGTGTAGGTCTCTTGCTTATTTTGCCACTTAAGCCTAGTTTTCTATCATCGTTATCACACCAAATGACTATCAATTAAGCATCCCCTCGGAGATCATAATTATCTTCCCAGTGTCCCGTGTGCTTTTAGTACTGCCCGCTTCATTATGGCTGCAGATTTAATGTCTATCGCTCTGACTGATTATGTAGCCATAGGCAGGAAACACAGCGAGAACCTCAGCTTCGATTTTAAATAATACACAACGAGGCAAGAGAGCAAAATAAGCAGAAAAACTGTAGATGTAATCACAGAGAGATTGAACAATATACTATTTGTCCAGGTATTCTTCCTTAATAAGCTAATTTGGAATTGACTGGGATTGTAAGAAATCGACTGCCTACTTGAGGTCAGTCCCAAAAGGGTGGAAATCCCATTCGTGTTGCCCGGTTTGCATGACACTGTTAACATTTCTGTTGAGAAAACTAAAGATGTTCCAGCTTTTTGCAGGCCTTTTATCTTCATCTGTTTTTAGAAAAGTTTGTTGTCGATAGAATAATGCATTAAATAAAATCCCAAAAAGTATAAATTCAATGAAAAAAGTTTACTATACACACATTAATTGAAAAATTATTTAGTGAAACAACAGCACCAGTATCTTTCCAACCCAAGAGAAAGAAATATTTGACCCTCTGGTGATTTTGAGTGGTTCCCAAATACAGAGTTCTAATAAAGTTGATCATTGTAATGGTATGTTTGTTTTAACAGCTGATGGAGAGCTAACACTGAGGGCCTTTTACAAGTTTTATTCACAAAATGTCACTTGTAGACATCCCTGATAGTGACCCACTATAATAGCGGATAGCTAATGCTAAAAGTCAAACTAAGCCACACAGGGGCTAAAATCCTTTTTTGGGATGTAAAGCTCACACGAAAAATCAGTATCAGAATCTATAAACAAGAATTAGTAACAAGAAGCAAGCCAGTGTTTGAAAGAACACATCTGTTTTTCATCCTAAAAATATTTAGGGGTCTGATACTTCTTTCTCTCACTGTCAATTTCACAATACATGTTCGAAAACCAATATGTTAAAAGCTAAACACACACATAACAAGGTTTATTTGAAACAGAATGATTGTGTATGTGAGGAGTGAAAACCATGAGTGGATGGGTGAAAACATGGGACTCATTGCTGAGATGAGAAAACGTTAAGTGAGCCTTTGTTTGCTGAATAAGAGAGATTCGGGGTTGGATTTGTTTTCATTTAGTTGAAATCTAAGCTACAACTGAGTGAACAGAGCAGCTATAACACAGAAACGTTTATGCAAAGACACAGAAAACAAAAGAACATTTGCGGTATCCATTTCAAAGTGTATATGTCGAGTCAAAACAATGAGACATGTGCCGTCCAGCATTTAAAAAGAGAAACCTAAAGTAAGGAAAATCTTTATTTTGTTTGCTTGATTATCAACTTAGAAAGTGTGTTGCCGTCTCTCATTTAAATTAACTTTATTTTGCAGAAGCTACACAGATGTTTATTCCAGAATTGCAGAGCATGAGCATGCATGATTGAGCTTTGAAGGAAATCCTCACCCACAATTAAAGGTACCATGTATTGATAAGTACAGCACTGGCTTTCGGTTACGCATCTTTGTAATTTGGTTCTCAGGGATTAAGGAAAGGCCTCATGAATGTAGCAGCAGCAAGGGATGGAAACAAGCAAATGTCGTGCAAAGCTTACCCATCGCATGGATCCGACTCAACTCAAGAACACACAAAATATACATCACACATGAACACGGGCACAACGGAAAAGGACGAACACGATTCACCGTAAACCAGGGGAACATGTGCAGCTGAGGGTTTGGGGACATGCATGATGCGTAACAAACACCCACCAACCCAAACACACTCACTGGATGTCGCTTTGGGACGTCATATACTCCCTCCTTTTGTTGGCTGGTGGGGACCTGGTGTGGACAGGAAGTCCAGCCAAACGCAGAGTTAACATGATCAGAGTTACCAAGTCTCACATGTTCAATCGTGAAAACAGCTCTAATGTCATCGACTGGCCTTTGTTTAAAATACTTTAACACTTTACTTTTACGTGTTCCATTCATCATTATTGCTGTAGCATAATTAAAAAGATTTTTGTTTCATTTCTTTTATGTTTCCTTTCATCTCCATTGTGTTACCTTCTTTTCTTTTTGTTTTCAGTGATTTACTTTGCTTTTCTCTCCATTTCCTTTCCTTTTTGTTTCCATTTATTATCGTTTCAGTTTAATTTCTTTTCCTTTGGTTTAGTTTACTTTCATTTTCTCTCCATTACCTTACATTTGTGCCAATTTAGTTTCCTTTACCTTCCCTCCCCATTTACTTTCTCTTGTGTGTTTCTTTCCATTCCTTTTGTTTCCATTGATTTTGTTCCTTTGCCTTTAGTTTCCTTTCCTATCGTTTCATTTCAGTTTGTTTTCTTTCATTTAATTTCTTTTACTTTTGTTTAGTTTCCTTCCCGTTTAATTTAATTTGCTTTAATCTCCTATAGTTTAATTTGTTTTCCATTCATTTTCTTTCCTTTCAGTTAATTTTGTTTTCATTTTCTTTATATTTGTTTGATTTCATTTACTTTCCAATTGTTCCATTTTTCTTTTTGTTTCATTTAGTGCTTTTTTGTGGACTCTTCGTTTCAACAAATTCATGTCATGGGTGCTTGCTTTGGCAATCGTTTTAATATTTTGTTAATAGTTTTAAATGTAATCTTCCTCATAAATGAATAATGAAACACCCTGTTCCTCAGACCACACAATCTGTGCACAAGTGTTTATTTTGTCAAAAAGTTCCAAAAGAATTGTTGCTTTCACATAACACAGAGATATGAAACCTCAAAACTCTCTTGTGAAGTGTCAGAGCACTTATTCACAGATATGATCTGAACCGATCAGAGGATGCTTGCAAGGCTCAAAACGCCCTTAGTGTGGAAGCACCATTACCTTTTACATGTTGGCTGTTTTTTTCATCCTCTTTTCTTTAATTTGCAATAGTGATTGCTCACCTAATCTGATCTTTCTGTGTTCTTTACTCAAAGATCACATGGTGCTGATTAATCATTCTTCTTCTTCTTTTGGAAAAAGGGCAAAGGTGTATTGCTTTGCCGCTTCTTCTTAGTTCTACCTCAGCCTCATATCTTGATGAAGACTTAAAAGGCCCGTTCTCTATTCAGCATTAAAACTCTGCCAGAGATGAAACTACCTTGGGATCCAAGAGACTTTCTCGAGGTTGAGGTTACATGTAATACTACAAAGTGTTCTCTCTGGATTTACAGAGAGACATTAGTATATGTGTGCTCAAATACTCAGAGCGCAGCAGTTTTTCCACATTTTTTTGCCCTTACAGCACTTTTTTTATGATTACAAAATGAAAAGGCTTCTTTTTTGTCTGAAAGTGTAAAAATTAAAATCCATCAAACAAAAAATGCCTAATCAGCATTTACTATAAAGTTCCACATTGTTTCACGCTGTAAATCAAATAGAGAGAACTCAAATTTTCAAGGCAACCCACTGCAATAGATTTTTGAAGGTCGAAAGTTGTGCCAACCAGCTTTCTTTAGTCGGTGTACGCACCGGTATTCAGTGCCACCACTTCTTAAAAAAGCTCTTTAGAGTTCCACCACTTTTCAGAGAGCTGAGAACGTCTCTGCATTTTATGTTCCAATCTCTGTGAATGCTTTTTGTCTGCTGCTTGTTATCTACTTAAAGCACTTTTTAGTAAAAAAAAAAAAAAAGACCCTATAAACCACTCTCTAGGAACCAAATAAGTTACCCTACTAACCAAATTCCTAGAACTAATTTCAACTTTGGAAAATATTTTTCTTTTTTTGGAAGATATTTTATTATGTCAATGACCCCTCCATAGCAACAAGACTGTTCCCCTTAGCAACCAATTTAGCACATCTCTATCTGAGCTTTAGAAAATCATAGAGACACGGGATTGGTTATTTAAATTATATTAAAAATGAGGAACATTAGATTAGGTCACTGACCCTTCCATAGAAACCATACTATTTACCTTAGCAACTAATTCGGCATAATGCCAAAATAAAACTTCATTTTAAAATGTAGAAATGTGACAACCCTCAAAGTTCAAATCTTTTGCAGCAGGCCATTGCCCTGGAATACTTGAGTCCATCAACATTCAGAGTTCACCTGAATTTTATCCATTTTTGAAAGTGCAGCAAGAAATGTGTAAAAAACAAACGTTGTTGTAAATAAAAAGAGAAAATTTGATTGAAGCTTTTAATGAACGTTAATGATTTTACGCACATCTTTTCAAATTTATTTTAATTGTTGTGGCCAAATTATTTTGCATTTGAAGAGTGGTTTGGTTCCAAAATGAATATGATAAATCAAGTTTAAGCATCTTCAATTTAGCCTCTAAGTCATTGTTTATTCACCCTTTTCTGAAAGCACAACAAGAACTAACTTTTATTCTTAGCGGAATGCAATATATCCATTCAGACCAATCAGCAACTCATTTTTCAGTGACATAACGATCATGTCAGCCCCCTATCATTAACCATGGCTTCTATATTTAGGTTTTATAAAAGATATAAAATAATTAATTTCGATGACCTCCACTTGTTTCATCTGTGGGGAGGAGTAATTTTAATCATGCAGCAAAAGGAATGTAGTCTAATTTTTAAAAGTTCAACATTTACAAGCAATTTAGTAGATTATGTGCAAGTTTGGGACCCTCCATAGGTGTTAATCACTCGAAATGGTCTTAAATATATTTGAAATAAAATGTAGACTCGTTATGAGCTACTACAGTGAACAAAACCCTATTTTGTTATTTTATATTAAGAACCAAACAATTACGCAATAGTTTAATTGCATATATTTTTCTTATTCAATCGACATTTGGTAAATGTTTTGTAAACACATGCCATTTTAAAACTAAATGAAAAACTCAAGTAAGAAATCACCAAAACTTTCTCAGGTAAAATTAGGCGGTGATTTGTCCAGATTTGACAGTGAAGATCTAGACGAGGCAAATCTCTTGTGTAGTTCATGTAGTTTTCTCTACTCTAGTGCTGTTAGCAATAATCAAAAATGAAGTCTACACTGATTCGGTTCTATTCAGCCAATCTGGCTCCGTGTTTGATCCGAGACTAGATCAGATGTTTAATGAAGTGACAACCAGCAGATGTTTCTTTCAAGCGCTCTGTCCTCGTCTCAGCAACACGTACAGGTGTCTGTTCAGTCGCTCAAGAACCATGTACATGTTTGATCGCATAATTTCATCTCTGGTGGCGTTTCAAACTTAACATTGCTTCTGCTGTCCAGGAGACTGATTGGTAAGGTATTCTTGGCACTGGGATGTTTGTTGTTTCGCTTGGCAGTGTCTCTCTCTGACTCGAGCCACAGGTGAGAAAAGAAAGCAGCACCTGAGGACACAACACCTGCTGCTGTCTCGCTCCTGCTGCTCAGAGAACCAAACAATGCTGGGAGTGAATCTTTGAAATGCCGTAGCACTTGTTTTTATTCACAGGTGGCACTCCGGGCGATAGACAACAAATCCACCCGGGACCGCTCCATCACAATCTGAGCTTCTCAACTATTATCCGAAGAGCACCAGCTATTTAAAGGTGATTTTATTTTCGTCAAACATCCAATCACTCATTTGAACAGGGGGGTTGCGTTTCACCTGAGCTCCAAAATTTGTATTTGTGTTTGTTTTACATTAATGGGCCACTGAAGTAAAGACTGTTACAACTCTCACAAGGCCTAAATTGTTGAATGTTTCGATTAGTTCACTGTAGGGCTCTGTAATTAATTGCAATCGCAAAAAAAGCCGCGATTCAAAAACATGCAATATCTGAAATATAGTTGCATAAGGATGCGATTTCTTTTGTTCATTTATTTAGATTTTCATTCTGAATATATTCTTGCGCACCTGATTTTAATATGTAAACCTTTAAGAGAGCAATCTATTTTTTAGTTTTGATTTACGCACTGATTTAATGCACTTCTTGTGTACTGAACATATTTAGAATATGTAGCTTATTTGAAAAAGCAAAAACAGTTGGCGAAATTGAAAATTAAATCGCAATAAAAATCGTAATATGATTATTTGGTCCATATTGCACATTTTTTGACATGGTTCTAAAAAACTAATAAACTTCTAGTTTTTTAATAGGAAAAAAAGTGTTTGTGATGCAATTCTTTTTACATATCGTAACGACTGGCATCATCATGCTGTGTTCCGATTGGCCGATTAACGTCATGGGTGGAGATTCCATTCTATTATCATGAATTGTGGTTATTTTTTGTTGAATGACTGTGTTCGTTGTTTTAGTAATGTTTATAATGTTGTGCTATTATAATGAACAAAGTTCTGCATGACTCAGTACTCTCGCTAGCGTCTTTATTACGGCGGATGCCATCACACAAACAAACTCAAAGATCATTATAATTCATCCATAATCAATATATCCATAAATTTCTGTGAATAAATCTTACAGTTGCCATTGGCAGATAACATTTGACAAATGCACAACATAAAACAACAATATGTAAAAGGTATACATCTGTCAAAGGTATACTAAAAATATGAACATAAATATACTATTATTTGATCAGTTTGGTGGAATTTTGTGGATTTAAATTTTTGTTAGCACCCTTATTTCATAGTTTTTTTCACTGCATTTTATAATCAATGCGTATCTTTTTATTTTTTTCTACATGTTTTTTATAAATTAAAAACATTAGGTAGAGTACCTGATATATGCTCTCCTCTGATTGGTCACGGATGGGCTCGTGTCCCGCCTCAAATACAATGTACTAAAGCATCGGCAGCAGAGAAAGATAAAAGGCAAAGGGAGAGGAAAAAGATGAGTGTGAAAAGAAAGGGAAAGTAGAGACTAATAACAGAGACCCAAAGTTATGTGAAAGCGAACTTTAGCAGCAAGCATGAGACGGGGGAAGTAATCGCCAGCAAGAGAGATCCCTTCGCTCTCCTGGAGAGCTTAGGATATAATAATAGCACATTTCAGAGAGATTTATTCTAACCTGTTGCATCTATTACGTCTGATTTCTAGCATTCAATGACCTTGTGCTGTTCCTTTCCCAGCAAACCCCCTGAATCGCATTATGCATGTGCACCATTAAATAGCACTAATCCACATTTAAACACCACGCTGACCCTTTGTAATCGACTCATTGAGACCTCGGGTTGCTTTAGGAATACCAAATCCCCCTCTGACCAATGCATGTGACACTTTCTTCAATAATGCATTGGCCACACAGAGCAATTTTTGACTGGCTGGATTCTTTGCTAATCATTTATTGCCGTGCATTCAGGGCCAGGCTAATGCTAATGCATGAACTGTCCCATTTTTAACATTGCAACTAATGGCCCCATCATTACCCCTTGCACATGACTGTTGCCATTGGCTGTTACACAGCCAAGAGCCTCGTATCTGGAAATGGATTTTAGGTGGATACTAATGGACGTGATTCTTAAATGATATTTTCTCAAATATGAAAAGATTCTGTTCATTTCTTCATTATCATGAAAAATTGTAGTACCGCTAATCTATCTTCCTTGTAGACCACCGCATCCAGTCAGCTCTAATGCCTGCCATGTGATGCTTCTTGCAAACAATGATCTTGGAATTTCATTCACTTTATTAAAAAGCCAGGGTATTTTTTATATCTTTGGATAAGATGCTTTATAGTTTGGTTTCAAGAGTTCAAGTCATGCTATTTTAAAATTGTAATGCATCTGGCTGCAAAGAAATTAAATTAGTTGATTTTGTGACAAATTATTGGTGATGGAAACTGCTGTTTAAGTCAAGTGAACTTTTCTTGATTAAGTACATTTTAAGTTTAACATATTATTTGGTCTAAAATGCGCACCATCAATCCCTACATTTTATTTAGGTGGTGCAACTTATAAATGAATTCTGACTAAACCTACTGACTTTGAAAAGGTGTCATGTGACTCACAATGCTCAAAAATCAGTCTGAATGTTTAAGTACGACTTTAGCAAGCTATGAAGCTGTACCATGTGATGGATCGTCGGAGCATTGTGGTAACTGTGGTACTTCGCATAAAACAAATAAATACATCTGGCTTGACACTACCTCTTGCTTTCGACCAGGAGAAGACGTCATCAGGCAGAGAACAACTTTTATCAGGCGTTTTGACCCTGATCCACAATGCCTTCCAGTTAGTAACTTAGCAGTGGTGGCCAGTTACTGCCAATCTTCCCCTGGCCACCATCTCAAGTCCTCCCACTTATACAAGAGGATCTCTCTGCTGCCTCACATAACCTGCAGACATTCGTCCTCCTCACTTTGCCTACTATTCCCAGTGCAGGGAGCATTTTCCAGGTGGATTGTGCTGGGGAAACCTCTACACCCATCTTTAACTGAGAAGAAACAGGCCTGATAATCTTTCTCTCCGCATTGATGGATCAAGTCCTGGTACTTGGGGTCTTTCCTCTGAGGTCTCTTTACACCCTTCCTCCCATAGGCAGTTCAATTAGGATGGTCTTCTTTTCCTCCTCAGACATGACCTTGTCTGGCCTCAAGGCAGTCCAGACTACCTGGTGCAAGTAAAGTTACCGTTACGACTCTCATGCTCAATGCAGGATGCTCCCTCTAGTGCGTTTGGAGGATGGAAGTTTTCCCCAAGACCTGATGAACTGGATTGAGGTATTGGCTTCTAGATGCAGTTCCACTTCTTCAGTCTCTCTTGCTCCAAGATGCCAGCCTGAGATCTGAGGACCGTGTCATGGTGCCTTCTATATCTCCCCTGGCTAAGAGCCGTCTTACATCCTGCCAGTAGGTGGGCAATTTGTCCTCTCCACACTATCTGCAAAGAGGGTCCTACCTCAACCCCTACCTGTGCAAAATTGGTTGGTGTCGTACACTGAAGAGAGCAAGAATGTGATAGAACTCGTACTTCAACATAATATTATTCCGTCTTTATAAAAAGGAAGCCAAAAGTGCTCCTATTAAGAGACGTGCTTATGAAGAGGATTCCAACTCAAGGTTTTCAGTCACATCTAAGTTTAGGTTTGTATTTAATGTGTTAAAACTATACAATGTTGAGAGTTATTGTGAATGACTTGAATAAACTTATTCAAACTTTATTTGTCTGCGCCTTACTGTCTGAGAAATTGCTACTTTAAACTAAACAAGGGTTGAAAGAATAAAAAAAAAAACAATCTATACGAGTACACGTACCTAAAAAAAAACTTTTAAAGTAGATTCAACTTTTTTTATAATTTGCTTTTTCTTTTAATGCCAATCTATTTTTTGCAGGACTCTACAACCTTCAGTGCCATTCAACACCATCAGTGCCAGACATCCAGAGATGCTTCTACCCCTAGTGACAAAAGTGCAGTTTAACTTCACATAACTTAGTCACATTTAAATGTAAAGTTAATCCAAAGCATTGAGGTCCTCTCTGGACTGCAGAAATTCTGTTTCTCTCTAAAAACTTTTGTGTGAGGGTAAGGTTCGTGGCACCTGAGATATACTGGTAGTCTCTCGACATGTAGATCAGGAATTTGGGTCCTTTTCAATAAAGGCAAAAAAAGAAATAGATTAAATAAAAGAAAAAAAAGACGATGTAAACGTTGAATCAACCTTTAAAACATTTTTGAGTTTGCATCTTTGTTGTGCAATTAATTATTTACAGTTCTCTCAGGGTTTTTTTGGCTTCATGCTATTTTTATATTTTCTTCATATATTTTTTTCAAAACACAATCCTTTTCTGATTTTTGTGTTTACAATTGCTATAGCAACATGCACGAGGTCATCTGGGTTTTGTAGATGGAGCATATGGAAAAAGCAATATTTGCTATGTTAAAAAACCCCACATGATTTTGAGGTGGAAAGGGAGAAAAGGGGCATTTTCCTCCGCGCTTCGACACACTTCCCGTCCTATGACATCATTAAACAACTGCAACCTCGTCACAGTTTATTGACGTTGAATTTGCAATACATCAGAAAATCTGATTGGCCTTTGTTTACATGACAGTCCCTTTGGCGCAGACATGATTTCAATTAAATAATATCCAAATGCATGTGTTTTTTTTGTCCTGTTTACACTATAAGACATCAGATCCGAGCCTTAGAGAACATCATTTGTTTTAAATAAGGAAGTTTTTATGATGAATACTCAGTATTCCATGGTGCACATCACAAACAAACAGTAAATTTTCACATTTGATAAACTATCCCTTTAATGTTTCTCTTTCTATGAAGAGAAATGCAGCTTAAACAATCACACGCCATCGATAAAATACACCGGACGATACAAAAAGCCGATGTGATGCCTATAAACACAAACACACAGCCCAGATGAGATGTGTTAAAGCTGTCTGTTTTCAGTAGGAACCCTCAAGGAGTGCGCCACAAAAGCTACCACATCTGATTGAACAGAACATAGCCAATTAACACATCACAGCGTCGAGTCATCCTTTCTGCCGAAATACCACTAATGAAACAAGAATTATTGATTCAAAACGAGTGAAAGAAAGGCTGAGATAATGGGGTGAATATTTTCTTTCTGTAAATGAGATTAAAAGCATATTAGTGAGTGTGGAGCTGTATTCAGTGACAGTGAGAGGCACGGTAATTCGACAGCGCACCATCAGACAGACAGAATGATGAACGGTTTGATTAAAATGTTACCTGATACACGGGATCCTCCACATCTTCCTCCAGAATAGTCTGCGGAGCAGACATTGTAGGAGGAAAGGGGAAAGAGGACAAAAAGAGAGTGCAACATGATAAACAGAACACAGTGCTTTGGTCAAATCTCAAGCTGAACACATGTAGACCTGGTTTTAAAGGAGAATTTTATCACGGTTGACAAAAAGAGATCGGAAAAACTTTCTGACTCTAAAAATGGCAGTTCATTCCATAATTGTTAGAAATATCAGGTACAACACTGACATTGGTGCTGAATTGATGTGTCACCGGACGGTCACACGATGAAAAAAATTCCATTGAATTCAATGGGAGGCGATGCGAAAGATGCGATTTCGGATTCCACTCCGATGAAAAGTTTAGTTTGACCTGTTATATCGGGTCACGTGATGCTTTTTGAGCCACCACATTGGCGAGGTCAGGTCAGTGAGCTGTTTTGATTACTCAACGTGAAGCAAATTTATATTTTTAGGACGTTAGTGTTGCCTCAAAGTAGAGAGATCCGGTTATAATCTGGGGGCGGGCTCAAACTGGGATTGCTAGGGAGTTGTTCAGTGTGACCGCAGCTTTCTAGTCACAAAAGAAGTTCTTCAGCTGACTCCCTAAAGATCCTGAATGACCTGGTGATCATCAGTCCAAGACCTTGGTGAAAAAGGAATGCAACACTGGATGGAAATAAATTTTGTGACACAATGCAACCTTTTTTTTGGCAAGCAGTGTATATTGTTCGAAATTTAAGCCAAGAGTGAAGTCATCTTCCTCTCATTCAGTGTCTTTAGTTTCAACCCCCATCTTAAAAACTAATTACCAGCGCTTTAATAATTACATGTGTTGTGTTTTCTATTGCTTGCCAGTCACACACATCCATACAGGGCAATGCGGGTGCAGCCACAATAGACTTGGTGAGAATCGAACCGCCAACCTTCTGGTTCTAAGATGACCAACTCCACCACTTGATTTCCTTTCTTAAATAAGACCCTTAATACTACAATAATACTTTTCAGATAAACCTGTACTGTAAATTATGAATATAAATATTTAACCCCAAGCTTTTTCTGGTAGTGAGTGTGTTCTTCTACCTGATAAACAGCTTGTTCACACTGTTTGTCCTTCTGCGCTTTCTTCTCAATCTCTTCCCTCTGCTTAATCTCAAAGATCAACTGGAAGAGGTCACGCAGATCCAGGATCAGCGGCTCAGCCTAGGAGAACACATACCAAAACATGAGCGGACACATAAGATCACACGCAGTCTCCTCAGGAAAGAGGCACTGTCCGTTTCTTCAAGGAATTCCAAGGGAATGTGTCGTAGAGATAGAATAAGAGGGGCTTCTGGTTAACCTGTGTTGAATCCGCTGGATGGGATGTGACAGAACAAAGTGTTTTCCATTTGAAAGGGCAGAGTCAGATCACACTTATCTCTTTGTAGTTTGCTTCAAAGCTCCATGTTAGCATTAAAAATGCATCTGCTGCCCAGTACAGCCGTCTAAATGTCACTAATATCTCAATAAATGCATGGATGAAAATGTGAAGCCTTCAGAAGTTGCCTTGGGGCTTTTCTTGCCACTGATTTCACTTTAAACAGCGTTTACATGAAAAGATATTAGGATACAATGACAAAAAGACTAACGTCTGTTTTACATTTCTTCAACCATAAATATATACCTTTTTCCCTTTTCGATTAGACACATAACAACGTTATAAGCAATGCAGAATATCAGTAATCATTAACAGGACACTTTTTATTGACAAAAGATGGTTAAGTGGTTCGGAAAAATCTAACCTAATACATAGTTTTAATTTGCCTCAACATTTCCTGAAATAATTGTGTAAATGGGCACTTTTGAAGTTTTTTAAAGTAATATTCACAATACACTTACGTGCTCTAGATTGGTGGGACAGAGACTTGTATACAAAGCAATGGCGGCTCTACGTGGAACAGCGCCCTGGGAGAGACTTTCTTGTGTGAAATTCACTTGTTTTGTCTCCTTTAAATTTGTCTGATTTCTTTAAATTTGGCCAGATAACACATTTGGAATGAAACAAATATTCCAAGTATTCTGTTGAAATGTGTTTTAGGTCTGAGTACTTACACTCTGGGCAGTTTTGATGGCCACAAATCGATGGTTTCCCTCTTTCCCACATACATAACCGAATGCTCGATGGTCGGTGATATCTTTTGCGATGTAGGAAATCTCATGAACTGCATGATGGTGCTGGAGGACCTGTAAAGAGAAGCAACACTTTACATTTACACACACAGCTTTAGGAGAAGATTGTGTTTAACAGCTAGCAACCTGACTGACTGAACGTGAGAACAGCTTGAAATGATAATATGTCACAATTCAGACACAGATGTTGCAATTACTTGAACTCATTTACAAAACCCTTTTGTCAACATGAGTAACTTCTCGCAGCACAGGCAATTAAACTGGCTTAACAACCATATTGAAAACACAGTAACAGCTTTTTTTTTTACCACATTCTGTGAAGAACCCATTAAAATAATCCTTGTTTAAAAACCTCAATTTAATTTATACAATTTACGTTTACTTTCAGATTTTGTTTACATTTTCGCACTTTTACATTTTGTTTAAACCCTTAAGACTTAGCACGTTATTGGTTACTAGCATTTATGAATACATCTTAACTTTGAAACTACTTCTGAGAGAGAACTTTTTAGAAATGTTATATTGTCTTATGGTAGTTTTGGGGATTACAATATCAGAATTGGGTTATATTTCCACAGAGATTACTTAAAATGCTGCAGTAAAACAGACTTTAA
The DNA here is from genome assembly GCA_007224835.1 of Danionella cerebrum. Lineage (NCBI taxonomy): Eukaryota > Metazoa > Chordata > Actinopteri > Cypriniformes > Danionidae > Danionella > Danionella cerebrum. The sequence continues at coordinate 45,593 of SRMA01024009.1, forward strand.
GTTATAAACAGTGGTTTATGTCTTGACACATATGTGTCTTGGGTGGGTACAGAAGGAATTCACATTTCCTTAAAATTTCACTATTTGTTATTTTGGAGACTTTGGCCAAAACAGTTTTTTTTTCTCTCATTAATGTATGCACAATACCTCATATTGACAGAAAACACATAAAAAAGGAGAAACTGAACTATTACATGATCCTCAGTATCCAGATACTTTACTGTTACTTACATAAATTGTACTTATTACTTATTATCATTGATTATACTGATTGGACTTGATTTAGAAAGCCACACACCTACCTATATAAGACCTCACAATGAGTCTCGGAGCAAACAAGAATAATCAGGCTAAAGAGATATCTGGGATGAGCAGAAACCTTTCTCGTGCTGGCCAGACCTCAAACACTGAGCAGGGGAGAAGAACCGTGACCCTGATGTCAAATTTACCCCAAGGAAAACCCATGTGACAAAATGTGTACAGGTCATTAACAAAATAAAAACCACATTAATTTGATCGAATTCTCCCCATTAAAGTTTAGAAATTAATTTAATCTGAGGCAAAACAAAAATATGTACACATAAATGACCACAAGGATATTAGGAGGGTTAATAAATGTGAAATATGTTTTTTTTGTCATTATGAGTTGCTGTATGTTTTTTTTGCTCATTAATGTATGTATGCACAACACCCCATATTGACAGAAAACACATAAAAAGGAGAAACTGAACTATTACATGATCCTCAGTATCCAGATACTTTACTGTTACTTACATACATTTTACTTAAGTTCTTCCATTTCTGATCATTGTTTAGATGGTTCTACAGTTTTATTTGAGTCAAGATGTGTTTGATTATACTGATTGGACCTGATTTGGAAAGCCACACACCTATCTATATAAGACCTCATAATGAGTCTCAGAGCAAACGAGAATCATCAGATTAAAGGAACTGCCTGAAGTGCTCACACCTGAGGTTCCTAAGCACACAGTGACCTCCAGAATCCTTAAATAGAGATATCTGGGATGAGCAGAAACCTTTCTCGAGCTGACCAAAGCTCAAAACTGAGCAGGGGAGAAAAACCTTAGTGTAAGAGGTAAAGAAGAATCCAAAAAGTACTGTGACTAGGCTCCAGAGATACAGTCGGGAGTTGAGAGAAAGTTAAAGATCTTTCACTCCACCAGTCGCGGCTTTATGGTAAGACACATGAAAGCCTGCAAGGACTTTACAACTCCAAAGTGGTGAGAAATACGATTCTCTGTCTGATGACATCAAGATGGAGGCTTAATTCTAATTGGGTGGTATGTGTTGGGACTGTATTGGACCGATGATGAGCAGTTCCTGGTTTTCTCAACAGTAAAGCAGGGGGATGGCAGCATTTTTCAGCTGAAACTGTTCATGAATGCCTCAGCCAGAATCTGACAGATTGAGAAGATCTGCAAGGAATAATGACAGAGAATCCCCAAATCAAGGTGTGAAAGAGTTGAATCTTTCCTAAAAGACTCATGGCTGAATTTGATCAAAGTGTGCTTCTACTAAATACTGAGCAAAAGGTCTGAATACTTAAAATATTTCTCTTTTTTTAACCCTCCTGTTATACTAAAATTCACAAACACATTTTTGTCCAGTGGGGTCAATTTGACCAATGTAAAACCCCAATTTTTGACAAAATGTTAGTGTCAGGTAATCAATGTCTTTGTTTACTTTTTAACAACTTACAAGCTTTCAAATCAGTGACACTAAAGGTTTTCCAGCTGTCCCCATAGACCCCCCCCCTCCCCTCTATATTTGTCATTTCAAATATACATTGTTTATGATTGATGTCTTGAACATGACTGACAGCATTAAGTCTACCCTGTCATTCAAGTGAGGAATTGGAACATAATAAATTTCCTTTTTTTGAAGGTAATGTGTCTGTTGGTGGTTTAGAGACAACCAGGGGTTCAGCATTGTCATCTGAGGAGGATTCTCATAATCAAGGTCCTCCTAAAGATGATCTTACAGATTCTCCTCTATGTCCCTTTCACTGTCGAAAACCTTTGACAAAATCTCACTGCCAATAAAACCCTTATCAGGGTTGATCAGGGTTGCATGACCCTGATGTTAAATTGACGCCAAGGAAAACCTATGTGACAAAATATGTACAGGTCATTAAAAAAATCAAATCACGTTAATTTGATCTTTACCAAATTCTCCCCATTAAAGTTTAGAAATTCATTTAATCTGAGGCAAAACAAAAATATGTACACATATATGACCACAAGGATATTAGGAGGGTTAATAAATGTGCAACTTTGTGAAATATGTGTTTTCAGTCATTATGAGTTGCTGTATCTACATTTAATGAGTAAAAAATGTTTTTAGCAAATGGCAAACGTGAAAAAAAATTGAATAAATTCCTGCTGTGTGAAATATCTGCCAAAAAAGAGAATTTGAAAAAAGTATAACTCATAAATAATTGTACTGTATTTCATGTTAATTGAGGTTATATTTGCAAAACAACCCAAAAACTAATGTATTCAAAGATAATTGAACAGTTTTGTCATCTAAAAGGGTTATATATTTCAAATAGTCAATATCAATAACTGATTTCGTTAAAGTTATGCTAAGTGTATCGAGGAAACTGAACAATTTCATAATCTGAAGTGCATTTATAAAACCAAACTTTGGTCATTTAAACAGCACAGTCACATAAGCGTTAATCTGTTAAAAAGGACCAGAAAACGGCTTTCTGAGCATGAATGGATATAAAAATGAAGGGGGTTTTAACCCAGAAAAGTGACTGGAGGACAGAAATAGGTCAAGAGCAGAGAGTGTGTCGTCCTCTTGGGTCTCGGCACTAGTGTCAACCTCCTGCCGCTGAAGAGCACTCATCTGCTGAAATCGACTGCAAGTGGCAATCTTCCCCTCACCACCCACTTCATCTGGAGTCATTAAAACGTCACTAACACAATACACACGCCACACGCTGCATGCTCCCCCATGAGCCTGGCTGTTAACTTGAGAGTTGCTACAGTGGATGACATTTTATGACAACCCATCTAACTGCAAGGTGCTATTTTCCCTGCTGAAACATGAAGTGTTGTCAGTGACGCATTAAACAAACTTCGAGAATCACGGTTGCTTTGTTCAGAAACTTTTAAATGAGCTACTTTGTGGCGACATCATGGCTTGAGTATGTCGATTTAACAGTCCATTTACATGTTTTCTCCAACATTGTATTATTCTGTTATGTAACTGAGTTTTAATGATAAAAATGTTAAATAAAATTTGAATAATTTCCTCTGAACCGAATGTGTTGGACTTAATTACATCTCTCATTCTCTCTCTCTCATGAAACTCTTTGCAACAATCTATTAGTGGGATGGCTTTCAATGCTACTTTTCAAAAACGTGGGTTATTAACTCTGCATATGGAGCAGGGGTCACAAACGTGCTGCCCACAGGCACAAGTGCACCTGAAAGGAGTCCATGAGTTCTCAACAGAAAGCTTTGGCTTCTTAAAGAAAACGTCAAAATAATAAAAATTTTGGGCTAGCTGGTCTCCATGGTAACCATTGGAAGCCCTGGAATGTAAACAAAGAAAGGGCAAACTGCCGGCAGGTAACACCTTCCTTTCCCTTTGTAGAGACAACTGTCTCTGACTAGATGGATTCATTGTAGACCATTGTAAATTTTCACTAGAGGGGGCTACAAAAAGGGGTCATGACATGTTGAGCCGCGCGAGTCAAACAGAGGAAAAGACAGAGCTAGCAACACAAAGGTGTAACGCGAAATGAAGTTGGTGCACCACGATGAAACAGGGTCATCATTCGATGCAACTGTGATGGACCGGGGCATTTCTTGGGTTTGAAAACATTCGGCGCTGAGCCCAGACCCTGATAAACCACTAGAAAGTGTTGATATTTTTTTGAATAGGAATCAGTCTTCGTTCACATCTGGGTCTCACTGAAGACAGTCACACCAGTCACAATTTATTTTTATTATTTGTTTCCTTGTTTCTGCTGCTGGCTCCCTGGAAACGTGAGCCTCTGTTGAGACTTTCTTTAGCTGATAACCATCTAATATCTATTGTTTCTGCTTTTCTCAAAGTGTCTCTGACTCAATCCAGGCAGCGCGACACAAACACTTCAGATCAGCCAATAAAAACAAACCATGCACACACATGGGATGTCGAGCTAGCGATTTGCAAGCCCTGTAAGGTTGTATAACGTTTCCTTGAGACACTATTACAGGGTCTAACAGTGTTGCTTTAATAAAAAGTTGATAGCAGTATTGAAGTGTGGGAACCATGCTGTTCATTTTCTGAATGCAGGCATCTGCTGATGGATCTAGGACTTCAAGAGGTTGTGAAGGTAGTGAGCTGCTGATCCTGTGACTGCTTTGCACGTGAGCATCAGTGTTTTTAACCAGCCAAGAGATATGTGCTATTATGAAAACCAGTTGAGATGCTGAGTTCTGTATCATTTAAAGGAAGTACAGGAAGAACTGACCAGAACAGAAACTAGAGGTTCCATTGAATCTGATAACTGCACTCGATTAACTTGAAATAATTTCAGTCTTGTCACCACTAAACTAGTTGTTTTCCAAGAAAGAAACAAACGAAAATCAATCAGAACTGCAGACTTTAATCTCCCAAGTGCTCTTCTGGGTTTAAGATGCAAAGCCTTCAGTTCATAACAGTGTTTCCATTCCTTCTGGGCAGTTTAAAATTGGAAGCATAGAAAATCCTTGAAAGATTAATTACTTGTGTGTCTATAAAGCATCAGCAGCTCACAGAACTAGTTCACAGAATGGAACGTTTGCCGTGAGCTTGTGTAGAATCCCCGTGTTATCACCACACACAAGCCGCTTTCCATCATAATGACCCGTTATCTCCAGGTCATTCACACAAGTAATGGTTCGTGCTCAATAATGCACACAACACTACACAGCGACACTTCACCGGAGCAGCGTGTTTCAGATTGCTTCCTTTTGTGGCTTTCATTCCTTGCTTCTCATGCATTCAACGGGACACTGTGGCCTTAGAGCCTCGAGGTCACCCTGCAGCACTCTACAAGGTGAGAGCTACAGTGAGCACCTCAAACGTGATTCATTCCGAACACAGAGGTCAGTATGAACACATTACCACTGAGCAAACTTACACTTTCATTCGACCAAATGACATTTGGAATATTGCAAATTTATACTAGAGAAAGTTCTATTTACAGATTTGTACATGTTTCAGGATCCATGATAACAAATCTTTAAAATAGGAAATATGAGGTTGCCATCATATGTTACAGTAGCCATGGTTCCATCAAAGGCGTTAATTTAATTTATGCCCGAAACCGGAAAATCGCATTAAATATTTGCAAAATCTCACAAAATCGTCACTTATTGATCAACTGGTGCAAAATATGAAAGCAGCTGCATTACGAAAAGACATTTTCCGTATATAATAACTTACTTGCGTCTTAGAACATGGTGACGAAACTCAATATGTGCAGTCATGTCATCTTGCTTTTGGAGGCGGGAGACGGCTCTTTGGGAACGCAGCCAGTCGAAACGGTACTGGGAGGTGAATATCCTAAACTACTTTGATGATAGATTTCGGTTAAGGAATTTTAGTTTGACCAAAACAACATTTCCGATGTTGAATTGGTGCCCCAAGGCAACAATTAATGCTGCCCAATCACACCCCAGTTCAGAAGGAAAAGCACTTTGCATTGCATTGGGATTTTTCTTTTCATTCATTCATTTTCAAACCCGCTTATTCCCTTTCAGGGTCACGGGGGTCTCCTGGTGCCTATCTCCAGCACACATTGGCGGGGGTACACCCTGGACAGTCCATCACAGGGCAACATTCACTCACACATTCACACCTAAGGGGAATTTACATTATTCAATTAACCTAACCGCATGTTTTTGGGATTGTGGGGGAAACTGGAGAACCTGGAGGAAACCCACGCAAGCACAGGGAGAACATGCAAACTCTTTCCGAAAGGTCACCGGCGAGCCTCGAACCAACAAACTTCTAACTCGAAGGCTACAGTGCTACCCACTGCGCCACCGTGCCTTCTGCTGGGATTTTTCTTATTGGATAAAAAGTTTATTGTACTCCTTTGTAGGCTAATGTTTTATGTATGTTTTCAAAATTTTTGCGCATCTTGGTGTTTCCATCCAAGGTTTTACTTATGCGATTATCCAAAATATGTAGAAAATGTGTTCCATTGTACGTGTGATGGGATGGACGGAAGCATACAAACAAGAACCACTATAAAGGCAACAAGTCGAGTACACCAGCGAATGCATTTACCTGCTGTTCGGTTTAGGGGAAGCAGTACGGAACGAAGACTTTCTAAGTGCCTTATGGTCTGGTGACGCGAGATTGTCTTAGCCAGAGATATGGAGCATGAAACACCTCAAATATTAGCCTTTATTGGGTGGCCAATATAATAAGGTCCTTCCCCAGCAACTGGGTAGTCCACTGGCAGACAGACGGCATTAACTGGGACTTGACAACCAGTGACTAATCTGTGCTTACAGAATCAGCAAACTATACCAGCACCCTGAGAAGCTGTGTATTATTCGCTGGTACCTTCATCTCAAGTGCCGTGCTTTACTTCACCACTCGTTGTAATAGGTGATGGGTACGCATCCCCAGGTGTTGCTTACTGGTGCTGCCCATAAAACGAGCAGCAATGCACTTCAAGTCTTTGAGCAAGCGTAGGGAGGTCCTCGACTGATGCGACTTGACTTATGATGCCCACAGGCCCGTTGAGTTACTGGGGCTCCGGCTCATGGAGAATTCCCTCACATTTTTAAATATTTTTAAGTTCCTGTTTTTTAACCCTGTGGTTTGTAATAAAGTCCCAATGGCAGGGGTGTCCATCTCAGTTCCTGGAGGGCCACAGCCCTGCACAGTTTAGCCCCGACCTCATGCACACACCTGATGCAGCTCGTTAGGTCCTTTAGGCTGTTTGTAAGCTTCAGTTCTGGGTCTCTCTGAGCTGGAAGTAAAGTGTGCAGGGCTGCAGCCCTTCAGGAATTGAGTTTGACACCCCTGCCCTATAGGGTTTGAACAGTGCCTCTGTTTGCACCATGTCTCTCTCGCCTTCCGTGACACCAGTCTGTTTTCTCTGACTGGAGAAGCACTCTGTACTTCTCTACCATGCTGACCCCCAACAAATAGATAAGAGATCCTTGTTGATCTCAAGGGCAACAAGTGGCATAGTGGTGGAGTTGGTTTTCTTATAACTGGATGCCTGCTGGTTTGATCCCTAGCAGGTCCATTTTGCCGTTGCCTTGTAAGTATGAACTGGCAGCCATGTTCCTTCAGACTGCCCCAAGGCAACTCAGGGCTACCAAGGTAGCTAATCACCACCACTGTGTGAATGTTATAATGCTCTAAAAAGTGTAAAGAATCTTTGAGCGTTTGGAAAACTGCTATATAAATTGAAGGCATTGTAATCATTATTGCGTTAACTGTGTGGTCAACCCTACACCTTCCAAAGCAGACCAACAGCACTCTTTCCTTTTTTGAAATAGAATAAACTGTCAAGCCTCTCGGAATATCTTAAGATATCTTAGACTTGTTCTACTAAAGTTCTGAGCACAAATACATTCTCAACTGGCTGGTCGAAAATGATTTACTAGATTGCAATTCTGACTGTCTGAGATAGACTGGAGACCTGTCCAGGGTGTGTCCCTGCCTCTCGCCCAATGTGTGCTGGAGATAGGCACCGGCAAACCCCCGTGACCTTGAAAGGGAATAAGCGGGTTGGAAAATGAATGAATTATGATTGTTTTTGTTGCACTCTTAAATCTTTTGAACTCAGCACTGGTCGCAGCCTCAGAATAAAAAAATGATGATGATCCCTTTCTTGAGGCTTATTGCAGAACCGGCAGGAGAATATCCTCAGACCAACGTTATTCACAAAAGTAAAATATTTCTAACCTTAAACAAAAGGCAGGCCCAGTGTAATCTCTTGCAGAGAGAAATTAGAAACAATTTAAATACAATACACAAACAGAGCTTATAATGAGGTTTTAGCAACCAGGGACCTGTCCTACACTGATGATATGAGTTGTGCAGTATGTTTTTGTGTGTTTGCTTATCTCAGGGTGCTGCTGTATAACACTGGCATGAGGGAAGGCAGTGGTGAGGGAATGCTGGTATTACAGAGATAATGAGGATCTATAGTCTGAAGCTAAGCCCTTTAAAACCACACATTCACAGCCAACTAGCCAACTGACTGACCCACATAAGCGCTCACATGTACAGGACATTCCACACATTGTCACAAATTCACTTGATTTCACAGCTCAAGAGCAATTAATCTCACAACGCTCTTATTGACCTACCTCCAGCAGTCCTTGAACTTTTGTAGAACTTTTTAGCAATCTACTTCCTGGTTCCTTCCTCTCAAAATAACTTACCTCCAATAACTTTCTGTTGCCTTCAAGATTCATTCATTCATTCATTTTCCATTCCCGCTTATTCCCTTTCGGGGTCACGGGGGTCTGCCGGTGCCTATCTCCGGCACACATTGGGCGAGAGGCGGGGGTACACCCTGGACAGTTCGCCAGTCCATCGCAGGGTGCCTTCAAGATCTACCTCCTATATCTGGGGTTCTCAATAGGCGGAATCCAGTCCAGACCAATGCCAAAATCAACATGCTTCTTCAGTCATAATCCAAATTAGGTTTCAACGGAGCGCACAATCAGTGATATATATCTTTGAGGATTGTACTCGTTTTAGCTCCGTCATCTACGTCGCATCATAGCAGCCGGACCTTCCAAGAGAGGTCCATTTCTTTGGTCCGTTTGACCAACTCTGCATTCGTTTCACAACAAGGGAATGTCAACACATTTGGGCAGCAAGTGGGCACCCATGAACCAGAAGGGAGTTTGATTCCCGCCAGGTCCACTCTGCCGTTGTGGCCGTGGGCAAGGATGTGTGTGACTGGTGGGGTGTGTTTGCGTGTGAGCAGGAGGCTGTATGTTCAAAATGGCACCACGTTCGGTCACCGCCAGTGCGTGAATGTTGTGTGAATGATTAATGCTCTGGAAATTGTAAATCATCTTTCAGCTTCTGGAAAATTAAAGGCATTATTGTTATTGCAATCAACTGACATACAAATCGGCTAAAGTTCAAAATATCTTTTTTTTTAAAGATTAACTTTGCGGCTGTATCCTTGTATTGTTGTCTTCAATTAACAGAGAGGACAGTAGAGAGAGACAGGAAGCAAGGCGGAGAGAGAATGGGGTGGGATGAGAAAGACGATAGGCTTGGGACTCCAACCTGCTATGTCCTGTGCACCGTCCACTATTCAACGGGGGATCACCAAAACATCTCTGACTGAAATAGCTGCCTTAAACATAACTCCTGGACATCTTTTAAAAAGGGTACACTGCAAACTTCATATACTTTTGTGGATCCAATGTTTATTTGTTTATAGTCGCTCATTTTCAGTACACACAATGGGTAGCACTTTGTTTCCCGGAGGAACAAGAACAATCAATTTTTATATGATTGCTTATTATAATGTAATATTATCTGGATTTTTGCACACTACTGCATGTTTTCAAATATTTTCTGCTCTTTATGTAACCACATTCCCCCTGGCTTTTACTCTGTAATGTACTTTACACTTCAAGTAGTTAAAAAAAAACTGTCGTTTGTTACTTTTCCAAACGTTGGACTGAACGGAAATTTGTTTCAAGTGTCTCTTTGAATATCTCTGTCCTACACCGACAGTGAATCTCCGTTTTGTCTATCCCGCTGACCTAATGATACAATAAAGTACATATTTTAGCGGCTAAAAATTTCCCTTTGAATCAGAGAATGTTCCAAAAACAAGTGGATTTTTCATAAACCAGAACAGAAAAGAGAGAGATGCTCAAAGTGCCTAGACGCTTGGCCCTTTGTTAAGCATAAACCTCGGAGTGTAATACTAAGGCTATCTGGTTTTTTTTTTGCAAATGATTCTGTCTAAAACAACAATTCCTTCAATTTCCTCTGCATGACTTGTTTGACACTACCATAGAGAATGGCTTTATCAACTTGGGCATGAGGCTCAAATTGAGCCTGCTGTGTTCAATTGTGTTTTCTCCCAGAGTGCAGATGATCATGACAGTGAGTTGTGTGTGTGTGTGGTTTGTGTGAACAAGCTGGACTATCGATACACTGCTCTGCCAGATGGAGACCAGTTGGTGCAGCCGTACCAATCCTCAGGCATGTTTGAGGATGATAAGAGCCTCCAAATGAAAACACTTGAGTGCTGAGTGACGCACCACTTCAGATTCTCATCTAAACCCAGATCCAGACATGACAAATCATTTCTCAAGGTTTTGTGGGTGTTTTGTACATCTACAAAAAACTGTCATGTCCCTGATGTTGAGAAACTATTGTGAACTAAATTAAAATCCTATTCTTCATGGAGCAGCTGTAACTATTGATTGCTATGGTTAAATGAAGATTAAAATACTTTGAATAAAATCAGTGGTACTGAAGAGCATCAAGCCATCTGTGTAATGTCTCGTTACAATCCCTGGGCGTGTCTACTTGCAATATCCACCTTATAATTGTTTTTTTCTTTATTTTCATTACAATTTTTATTGTTTTACACTCACTGAAGACATCACAACTATAATTTAACATAATTTAATATATGGAATTATTGTGTAAACAGTAACTGTACAATACAGTATTGTTTTTATCTTAGTTTAGTCACATTTTAGTCATTTAAAAATGCTATAGTTTTAGTCAAGTTTTAGTCAACAAAATCAAAATCGTTTTGGTCATCAAAAAATTTAATATTTTAGTCAATGTAGATTAATATTTAGGTGATTAAATTTTCTTTAAGTAAGTTAATTTAACTCTTTAAATATACAAAATAGTGTAATTAAATGATTGCAACACTGTTGATAGACTTTTCATCCAAAAATACAATGAAACATACATACGATCCACTAAGGATTATACAAAAAGTGTTAACACAATGGAATTGATCTTTATTACTTTGAAAAGCCAAAAACATTCTCAATTCGGTTATTTATTTTTCACAGTTACCTAAAGTGCAATAAACATATGTATGCCAAAAATAAGAGCAACAGTGCTTACATTATTTAAAAAGGAAGCTCACCACCCTGATGTTCTTTTAAAGGTAAGTTAAAACCAGACTTTGATTGGATATATAGTTTTATGTGACAATTGGCAAGATTAATTCATAGCCAGATTAAAGTTTTGCACCTAACTTCAGATTAAAATAGACTGCTAACTTTATTAGCAAACATCCTTTGCGGTCGATGATCTATTAGTGTTATTACCACAGTAATGAGTGACTACCTGAAACAGACGCAAAAGAAAGTCATCGAAAACAAGTCGATACTGGAAGTCGATGCAGAAACAAGTTAAACCGTGGTGAATAGACATAAGCCGTACAAAATGGAGTCCGTCGTTATTAAAATTCAGTGGCATTAATGACCTTGATATGGTCGCCTGAAATAGTTTTCACTTCAAAGTTACTTAATGGTGGGATTTCTTGATGGAGATGCAGAGTCAGGTTGGTACATTGCCGATGGACCCTTTCAGTCTGTGATTGGTCGCAGAACATTTCCAGCAAAGTGTCGTGTTTTTACAAGGGTCTTCATCAGGCTGTGTAAAGCTTAACTGACCGAGAAGCAGATTGATGGAGTGCTGCATATGAATTCAGCAAATTCAATTTGCTCTATATCCATTAGCTGACCATATCCTACATCAATTTACATGATACTTTAACATTTTCAGAAGTTCAGAACTGTAATAAGGTTGATTTATTTGCACTTTTTTGCATGTACATGTTCTGATATTGAAAGGAAATGTATTAGAGATTTGCAAAATGTACAAATGTGGCCAGTTTCACAAACACACAAAAAAAAAACTACTTTTGACGGCAGAACACAGACAAACTATTACAATGAAGACATGATTTAAAATGGGTTTTACATCCTAACTTTTGATTTAAAATTAAGAAAATCTGATCTATACAGCCTTGATAAGCCATTAAAGCAAAACTGAAAGTTTACCTTTTTGTTTGATTGCAGTAATGCTTTTTAATTAATCAAGCATTTAGTTATTCATATAGATATTTTAATTTGCAGCAAATTGTTGCATGATTAATAGTTTTTCCATAATACACTGAGGATGTGACAGTCTTTGGTGCTGCACAGGAGGGTATCATGAAAAGAGCATCCTAGAGGTCCATGGCCACAGTCATTTACTCACTGTGTTTGATTTGGCCTTTGATTGTGATTTTTAAATTATTTAATATTTCACTCTCCAAAGTAGCATCTGTTTGAAGCCTGATCAAAAAGCCAAACTGAACAATTGTGATTTGGTACAGCTTTGTCAACCAGAAAATGCATGAAAGCTGTTCTTCTCTTTTATTGTCACTGTGGAGATGAAAACGAAGATAAAACACAGAAATGGGGAGCTACATTCAACGATAAACTATTTACGTTAATTAACTATAATATATTAATATAACATAGCACACAATTATGCAGTGGATAGTAATCCCTTTGCTCTTGTGATCTTGAAAGCTAAATATTTGATTAAAATGAGAACAATAAAGTACACTCCAGCTGCAGCACGGAAGGCAAAGCTGCCAGATAAGAGTACTGTAAGATTGAATACATGTAAAGCTAGGTCTAACCCATTCAATACCGGCTGCTAAAGAGATCCGCCAAGAGCTCTGCTTCACTGTTGAAGTCTACAGATCAGTTCTGTCAAAACTTTTCTCTATTGTCTACAGTCAACACTGTAGTGTGACTACTGCCATTCAATACTGTGTGTTCTATAACCTCAGACAATAGCAATTTTCAATATCTGGAGTAGTGATGGGATTTTATGGCTCTTTGGAGGAAGCTGGATCTTTGGGATCCGTTCAAAAAACTGGCTCATTTGGTTCCTTTTTGATTTTTAAGAAACCAGCCTGGGGTTAATACTGAAAACAATACTGAAAATTGCATAAACAATATTTAAAAACTATATAAACCCAATAACAAAGTAAGTCTAAACAAAATAAATTAGCAACTACTATTTCCAAAATGATAAAACAGTTCCAGTCTGTATGGCTTCTCCTTTTCTTTCAACAAATTCGATTGAGAAACACAAGTGTTCTCACTTTGAAAAGCTCGAAGTGATTTCTCCTCTCTGTATTTGTCGAGTTTTGGAGAAAATTCTTTCTGAAGGCACTGATGTGGCGACAACACAAAGCTTCTTAGCCGCTAGATGGCAAAGCCTTGGATACAAAGGTATCCACCACTTTCCAAAACTTTCCCACCACTTCAAAGGGTCTTCATTTTTACGAACAAATGCTCTTCCAAGTACGCCTGCACCTCCATGACAGCGTCTACTATGGAGTTGCCACTGTTCCAGCTACCTGCTCATAGAGGTATACATTTATTCCCCCTCCCCCCAGAGGAGAACGGCTCATGTGCAAACGCGACTCGGCTCCCACAGTTCATATTAATGAGCCGTTCAAAAGATTTGATGCCTTCGTGAACGTCACTAACACTAATCTGGAAATTATAATAAAAATTATTCACAAAATGTAATTTTTTAAAGTTACAAAGCAATAGTTTAAAAGGCCGTAATCGAGGTGTGGAGGATGTTATAAATATTGAAAAAATGTATGAATTTTTTGGGAAAAAAAATTACTTACATTTAACTGTTTATAAATATAAATACTCAATAGATTTACAGGAGTTTTTTTCTTCACAGAGCATTTATCCTGGTCTGATCGGAAGAAAATGAACAACTCATACAATCTTCCAAAGATTCAGATTAAAAAGTTTCTGTGAAGCATATGTGAGTGAGTGCGGCAGCTCTGGCAGGAAATAACCATGTCTCTGGCACTTCCAGAGCTCTCAACCCTTTAACCTTCATATTCCTCAGCCACAGCTATCTCATTAATGAGTTTAGCATGATTTATCACCCTTCCTCCACAAATCTCCCTCTGTCGTTCTCCTTTCAGTGCTCTCTTCTCACACATCCTGCTGGTTCTCATCCAGCCCGTTCCCTATCTGGAACTGGTGAATTATCCTTTTAAAATAAACCATTGGTATGACTAGCATCAAACCTTGTTGAAACTGTGTTCCAATGCATTTTCTTAACTTGTAACATCTTTCTGAATGTTGATTCCTGGATTGAAAAAGTAAAGAATTTCTGGGAAATGGCAAAAAAAGCTGTTTGTGTGCTAGATTTGTACTTAAGTCTTGAGCAAATCTAGTCAGAATACCAGTTCTTTAAAGTGCTCTGAGGCATAATAAACACAGGACTACCTCCTTGCTGCCTATAAAATCACACAGTAAATTCATTTGCCTTTACAGTAAATGAACCACTTACACTTGCATCACCTTGGAAGCCATTCTTTCAATCAAGCTGGCGGGAGAACCAGGTGAGATGGACTTGAAGTTAAAGGATATTTTGTGGATGTTTTATTTTTAATAATATGTTGTTCACATTAGTCTAATTGTATGGGAAATGTGATTCTTTTTCTTAAAAAGTCTCTATTTTTAATTAAATCACATTCAATCTCTTCGTTTCGTAACTACTTTCCAGTTACTAACCTATTGGTTACTGATTTGCATATTCATGACTTGAATGCAAAGTTACTGTCTGATGGTCAACGTAGATGTGAGTGTCATATTTGCGGGTTTAGCAAATACACGTATAGCACTACTAGATAATAAAGAGGCTACAGTGAGAACCAGAAACCCCTTTTTTTTATTGCATCTCGTGTTCTTCGTATATCCTTTCCTTGTTAACCTCCAGCGACATACATTGTCATAAATATTCAACATATGTGTCAATATTATAGTGAGGGAGATTCGACTGATTAATTACAAGCTACTTCAATACAGAGTTTTATTAACTCTCAATTCTTTCTGTCCCGTTGGCTTTTGAATTCACTGATTGGCCAGAAAGAATTTCAACTGTATGCATCATTACAGCGTACAATCACAGTACAACCACAGCTTCATAGTAGTGATAGTTTACCAATAGTTTAGTATAAGTAGAGTTGACCATCAAGGGGCGAAAACCATAGGCCTCTTACGTTTGCTGTAAAACTAGCACATTTTTGTGATTTAAATTACTTTTACTTAAAATTTTAGGACAAATAAAAGGACTGTTTTATAACTGGCTATAGAACTTTTACAAAAAACAAATATATTTACATTTGTGAATCTCAATGGTTGCACTGATGGCCATTTTCAGGTAAACAACAAATGTTCGTGGACATATGAGGGGTGGGTTTAGAGCTCAGCAGGTTTGGAGGGCTACACAGCAGAAGAGAATTGGGACACCCCTTCACCTCATGTGAGCTTACAAAATAGAGGGTATCGAACTCAGGCATAAGCGTAGATCGTACAATTTTGTTCAGAATAATGAAGAGTTTTAATGTGACTTTTTTAATCTTGTAGTAAATATTTTTTAAAGATGTATTTGTTATTCATTCTTCCAGTTAGAAGGTTGTCAGTTCGAGGCTCGCCAGTGACCTTCCTGGAAGGAGTTTGCATGTTCTCCCGGTGCTTGCGTGGGTTTCCTCCGGGGACTCCGGTTTCCTCCACAATCCCAAAAACAATTGAATAATTGTAATAATTCAATTGAATTATTATTTGAATAATGTAAATTCCTCTTAGGTGTGAATGTGTGAGTGAATGTTGCCCTACGATGGACTGGCGACCTGTCCAGGGTCTTCCTCCGCTGAAGCACCGGCTTGATTCATTAGAACACTGTTATGCATTTGTTGTTTGCATACAAACTAATCATGAACCATAACATTATTTGCATAATTACTAGGCAAAGTGGTATGTGTCAGGACAAATTCTGTTTTGCAGAAGAACTGCTAGACGAGCCGTGTTGAGGGATTTACTGCTCAGCTCACAGATTTCCTTCAGGTAATTTGTACATTCAAAAGTACAAACACACACACAGTCCCAGACTGGGTCAGTTAAGATATTGAATTTCAGTTCATACTTCAAATACTGTGAGGCACAATCATAAGGTGTGGTGTAATACAGCTGTCCTTTTTCACATATTATTATAAAAATCACTTTTTCCAATAAACCCAAATCCTTCGTGACCTCGTATCAAACATGGAATATTACTACTGTCCAAATGATTGCTTCCGTCCCACATCACCGTGGAGGAGAGCAAATGTTATATTAAAACACACGCTTGTGGTGGCGAGTGTGTCCATATTTAATCATCTCAGCGTGAGAGTAAGACAAGGGCACACTGTGTCATTAGCCCCCCTCCCCCCACTCCCCCATCAACCTGCAGTTGCTGCGGAGCCAGGTAACTACTAATTAGCATCTGTCAGAGCAGTGATGAGTGTTTCAGGTCTTTGATTACAGTGAAAGTGTGAGACAAGCAACAAAAGTATAGAGCAAGTGGGCCTGGAAGAGGGGTAATTAGTAGGGAGAGCATCAAAAATGCCACCGGAGCCAACAAACACATATATTCACACAAACACACCCCCACACACTCCATCAAGGGTGGACAAGCTAGCGGGTGGGCAGCCAAATGACTCCTTTGAGAGGGGGATTGGAAAGAGCTACTGAAATGAGCCTTCAGTGGACTCATGTGGGAAAATACAGCATATGGAGAGAGAAATAGAGAGAGAGAGAGAGAACTCTGACTTCAAAATTTTAAGTGAATATAGCTATTTAATTTGTTTATAGACGTTCCGATAAAAAGTTTTTGGTAAAAAAATTCTACTTTATTTTAGAGATTCCGACAGTACATTTGAACAAATCATGAATAATTTATAAAATAGATATTATTTATCACTTCCACTGAGTCATCCATCATTAGCATACACGCTAGCTCCCTGCTTAACGATATTAACAGATATAGTCGTTTAGATCAACATCTGCTTTTGCCATGCATTACACCACTCGATTTGATGGGTCAGATCTAATTTCCATGTAAATCAGCATCACTGAATTAAATAAATCTCTGCCTGCATACTCACTTGTGAATGGAGCTACTACGACTGAGACTAAAGACCAATAGGCAGATTCGATCCGAGAATCTATTTAGATAAACGTTTATTTTGTCAATATTTGGTGGTGTGAAGAGTACATTCTGCTTGCATATTTCTCATTAACCATAGCCTCATGTGTCCCTTAGTCTTCCACCTGATGGCGTTCTCGTTCAATGTTAGCACCTGTGTACTCTCTTGTTAAGGTCAATCAACACTAATACAAATTTTCCACAGTTTTGTGCGACAATATACCTTGAACGAAAACCATGGCGCCAACGGGACTATCATCTGTCGGAAAGAGTGGTGCCAATTAAAAAGAGTTTTGCCATATCAGATCCTATATGAAACCCTGCTCTTTTGATGACATGAGTAGGATGTAAAAGAGCCGCTCAGGGCCTTTCATAGTGACTTCACACAGGAAACAGGAAAAAAAAAAATAGTGTGACACAAATCCTCCAGACAGTTTCCCTGTGTTCAGCCACCATGATATTTTTCTTCGTTGTCATCTTCTTCTGTTCCCCCATGTGGTCTGGAGTGCATCTGTTGTAGAGTTAATGCCATCTTCAGCCAGGGAGTGTTATTGCATCAATATTTCCCCGACCCAGACAAGGGAAATCTTATTGACGGTTATTTTAAGGACTGGTATGTTCGAGGTTACAACATGACCAAAGCAAGTTTTTTGGCGTCCGGTTGGTTTGTCCAAACACTCAACTACTAACTAAAAGATGCTTTCTGTTTTCACATGCATGAGGAGATTAACCTTAACACACCTGCAGATGGCAGTAGTCTGTATTAAGAACAGTACCCGGAAGTGTGCTGCTCATGTTTGTTCGGAAATTAGCATATCCTTTTTCTGTTATGTTACTCAACTGTGGCCTCTCTTGAATCAAAATAATCAACCCATCTTCAGTAGCTTTGTTCCACACGGCCATGGTTTAGTTTCGAAAGAGAATACCATCTGGTTCTCTCTTGACTCCAACGTATTTTAATTCACTTCACGATCAAGTACTCTCCATGTGCTCTGATTCGATGTTGGTGGGCCAATCAGAGCACTCTCTTTCACCAACGACTACAACTATTTCATCACATTAAGTAGGGAAATCTTCTGCCACATGAGCATGAAGTCAGCCAAAGAGAGGCAACCTTTGGAACACATCGAAACAAAGCTCCTCACTGACACACCAACTGCCTGACGAAGCCCACTGGCTGATAGTCGGCTTGGTGTGTCCGAATCCTTTGTCGCTTTCTACTCTTTGCTCTTCATTTGTGTTATTTAATATTTGGACCCCGTGACTACCATGGTTGTGACCGGCACTTACACTGTGACTGAATTGACCCAACTGACTCAAGCCAAGACAAGCATGTTTGTACATTTTGCTCACTCTGTTATGGATTTTATTAATTCAGAGCTGTGTTTGGAACCTTGTACCTTCGCACCTTACTTGTGGTTCTACCCAGGATGGCCAGTCCTGCTTCTCTTCTGACTCCAGTTCTGCTGATAATGCCTACTCCATGCCATATGCTCTTCCTTATTCCTTATTAAAGTCCAATTCTAGCTCTTTGTCAAAGCCCAATCCTGCTCCAAGTGTGAACCCAGTTCGTGCTCCTCACCAAAGATACATTCCTGTACTTTACTAAAGACCAACTCCTGCTCTAGTCCATGTTCTAGACTCTATTCCCTACTCTACTCCTATGCTCTGTAATGGTGGGTCTAGTTCCAGCATCTTGGCAGGGCTCTAAATGAGAATCTGTGCTGCGCTTAAACTCTGTTTTCCCCCCACCAGCCAACTGTTTAGCTGTGAAATGGAGGAATCACCCTCCCCATGCCTTAAGGTCTAGTCCCTCCTTGGGACTCTTGGTCTCTCTTCTTGGGTCGAACAAATACTGCTTGGGCCAGGTGAGTTACCAGTGGTGTTTGCTCCATCTACTTCTGGCATGTACCCTGCTCCCTCTGAGCTCCAACAGCCCTGTCTTACCCCTCTGGCCTCCCTCAGCCCCAACGCTCTACCTCAGGGGTCATAACCATGTTGGCACACCTGTACTCTCCTCTGCCAGGTGTTCTAGGCCATCTGCAAGACTGCTTCCCTTCTTCTGTATCATAGTTAGCCCTAAGTTGTACTGACGTGGTTCACTGGCCGTTCAGTGTCCCCTCGGTTGAGTTGTCCACTGGATTCTGGTTCGTCAGGAACCTTGAGGTGGCAGCTCCATCCAGGAAGCCTTAACTCCTATTGCACCAACCAAAGAGCCGAGTCCTCTCCCTGCAGGCCACCAAAAGTAGCTCCACCCCCTAAAACCCCTTCCAGCATAATGCTGGTGCGGCTGTTACCTTGCTGTGGACATTTCCATAACTTGCAATATATTATATTTCTGAAAAAGAGTGCAGAATCTGGTCACTGGATTCTGGACACTGTCTAAAAGAACTAATTGGGAACTACAAATTGGGAAAGGTCGTCTGAAACAAAACCAGCTATAATCCAAAAGCCGCAACACATATTTAGTACACATATTGGACAAAAATTTTCAGTGCTTAAACAATTTGATAAACAGCAAGACAATAAAAAATGTCTTAGTGATGTAATTACTGTCTAGTACTCGAACACACTCGGACACGTATACTCATACTAGAGAGAAAAAGGTCATGGAGCTTATAGATCAGGGCATCACTGACAGATTAAAGCCTTGTCATGTGTCATTCCCTGGCGCCATGACAACAGTGCACACTGCGTTCGAATAATAACCTCTCGTTTATCAGCAGCCCTCATCAGAGCCACACTGAACAATGTGTTCATCAGCCACTCTGACCACATGCCTATTTCCTAAAAAACATGATCAGTTTGTATCTGGTTCATTCATATTGGTTCATCCACTCTATAAAGAGGATGGATAAATTAATTAATGAACGATGAATAAACTGTTAAATTAATATTTCTAAATAAACTAATACATGAAATAATATGCATAAGTAAATGACCGAATTAATAGAATAAATTAACAAACATAAGAATATATAGACCTAAATTAGGGGTGGTCACACTTTTTCAGCTTGCGAGTTACTTTTAAAATGACCAAGTCAAAGTGATCTACCCACTACAGAAATGTAAAACATTAATCAACAAACAATTATTTTCAACTATATTGAGAATTGACAAAACACACAAAATAATTAACTATTTACATTTTTTTGTAATAACCTGAGTTTAATTTGATGACTTGCACTGAATTGAATCATTAGAACAGTTGTGTGTGACCTGAATTTGGTGGAAATAGAGTGATTTCTATGGGAGCAATTGAGTTTTGATCCAAATAATCAAGAATAAAAAGGATGCTTTAATAAATTATTTATTGAAACTGAGTCGTGCAGTACAATATACAGGTGAGGAGTGGCGTGTTGCTTGATTTTGGTTGTAATAGAGTAATTTAGAATGAGGTTATGAAGCATATTCTGGGTAAAACATATTTTGGATCTGGTAATTTGCAGACGGTCCCTAAGTGATTCCATGTCAGCGGGTTGCACATAGACGGTAATGTGTTTCTGCGAATGCCGAGGGAAACATGTTTTGATAAAAACGTATTGTAGTTTGTCCGCTACATAACACAGATTAAAAATAGGTATTATTTGTTTACTACGAACATTCTGGTCTCGAGCTATTGAGCAGAGAAAACCGAATCCGTGAATCTGCAGATAACTTTACTGAACTGTGACGGGATGGATGATCGGTTGATATTGTTTCAATTTCACGCCGCGATCGTCCGGTAGCACCTCCGCGATCGATCGACGTAATGAGCACCCCTGCTCAAAGTAAACCTAATTTGTAAACTATTGTATTCTACAGAATGAAACCAAAGATCATAATCTGTTTCAGATGCAGGGATTTGTTTAGGAAATGTAAACGTTTACTTACAGATAACTATGATAGATTTTTAAAATACTCATTTTAATAGTGAATACGCGGTTGGACACATCGTGACTCGCACATATTTCCAGTCCCTCTGACTCCGTCGAAGACTGCGGAACTGGTGTTTTTTCTGAGAGAAGAATTAATTGAAGGTTCATTTATTCTGTGATGGCTCCTCACAGCCGCAGAGCTTTATTTTCCTTCAGCAAGTCCAGAGGTTTGACAATTTTTGCGATAGTTTGCATCTTGCTCTGCTTTTCTTTCATAACTAAAATGATCGTCTCTCTGGTTACTGTGATGAATGTTCTTAGGCACAGAGACCTGCGCTTTTATTTGTTTCCTTCCTTTTGATTTTGTCATATAAATAAATAGAAATGGAAAACATTTATTTGAGTTTAATAAATTAATATCAATATTGATTTTATTTAGATTGATTTGATTTTGTTCTCTTATGTTACATTTAAGAAATGTTTTTTTTTAAATGATCATTATTTATATTTCTTAAAGCATTCTTTGTTGACAACAGAAGTCTGAGAACACTTTTTTTTCTATATACAATAGACAATTTGATTAATTAAAATTATGTACCTAACTCTACTGGAAGTACTCAATGTTTAAAAGCAATTTAAAGACAAAACTGCAACATGTCGTGTTACATCAAAGATGCCCAACATAAACAGACACCTTATTTAAATAAGCTGGAAGCTTTTTTTTACTTTAATTTTAGATGACATGAGAAGGACAAGGGTTCACTTCCAGCTGGTGACCTTCCTTAATGAGGTTTGCATGTTCTCCGTAGTAAGGTGTGCTTCACTAAAGCAAATCATCAGTTTATCAATCACTTAAGAGTCGTATTACTTGAACTCTGGCAAAGTGGAATTAGATTAACATATTTCGGGAGGAGTCATTAAGGAATGATACCTGCGCCATCAAACATTGCATCAACTCACCAACATATAAACCCATCCAAGCTGTCTCCCCCCTTCAACCACAACACCATACCTGGGGGGTATAACATGGGCGCATCCATGTGGACAGCTGACCTCGCCTATTTATTGAACTTGTGAAGTCTTTAAGCAATAGAATCATAACAAAATGTTAGTTTTTAATTGAGGTATTTTTCTCTACTCTATTTCTCCGTGGACTACTTTATGAAATACGTTTTTCTATGAATTATCCAAATATTACCTGGAGCTGACTCATTAAGAGTTTAATTTACACCCATCAAATGCTCAACTTCTGAGAGATGCTCCAATGTCTTGTTGAGATCTTTTTTTAAACGTCTTTGGCTCAGTGTAGATTTTCTGATAAATGAAGCACTCCAATCACAAATTATAGCAGATGTTAGACATTCACATTGCTATGAAAGTTAAAAAAAGAAAGTTTTTAGAAACTTTAGAAAGATGTAAACATTACTGAGAGAAAAAAGCCTTTAGTCACCTTAACTCTGTGGAGTTACAACAATTATTGTTTATTTAACTTACTGAAATCCTTTTTCTTTTAGGTTCATTCATTCATTCATTCATTCATTCTCCTCCCAGTGTTGACCTGGTTAATCTGGTCTGCACAGGGAGAACATGCAAACTCCTTCTAGCGGCTCGCAAGCGAGCCTCGAACCGGCAACCCTCTAACTGGAAGGCCACAGTGCTACCTACTGCACCACCGTGCCGCCCTGTTTGGATTTTGAATAAATAAAAAACCCAAGCAGAACACATAAATGCAATAAAAAGTACAATCAATAATAATCACTTACCATTTAAAATAATT
Organism: Danionella cerebrum; assembly: GCA_007224835.1. NCBI lineage: Eukaryota > Metazoa > Chordata > Actinopteri > Cypriniformes > Danionidae > Danionella > Danionella cerebrum. The sequence continues at coordinate 68,276 of SRMA01024009.1, forward strand.
TCGAAAAGCACTTATGTGCCGTACTTCAGTCTGATACCTCATAAACGCACCTCATTCCCTCCTTTTGGAACTTGCTCAGGTGTGATTTACTAGCTGTTAGTGCCATTTACTCTTCGTCGGGATGGAGTGAAGGGCTGCAGATGGGTCTGTAAAGCCACGCTCGTTCTGCTATAAGAAGTCTGTTCAATTAGGCTTCTCTGATTTCCCCTGAGAGCACTCCTCTCTTTAAAACGCATCATTAACAGAAGCTTACCTCTCCCAAAGGATTGTTCCACATACAGCAGAGTCAACTCTGCCTAAAGCTAGAACACACCAACAAGCAGAAACCATCTTTTTTCCATTGAACCAAAGTTTTGTGACCTAGATGATGCATGCCTTTAGAAACGCTAAAAGTGCTGGATGAACTCTGTGATTTTGCAAGTTCTTCTACTTCAGTCAAAGGAGCTTTGAACACTTGAGTAAAAAAGTAATATTTGGTGCCAAAGCCTTTGTTAAAAACTAGCATTCCTGTGCTCTTCACCAGGTTTGCCCACAAAGCAAGGGTAATTTTGGCCCACTCCTCCATATAGATATTCTCTAAGTCTGTCTCTAGGCTGTCCCTGAGCAACTCGAAATTTCAGCTCCATCCAAAAATTTTGTATTGAATTTCAGTCACCCCAAAACCTAGTTATGCTTCTTATGGAGCCACTCCTTTGGTTTCCTGGCTTTGAGTCATTGTCATGTTTGGAAGATCCAGCCACGACCCATCTTTAATGCTCTGACGGAGGGTTTTCACACCATTCATCCTCTCCTTAATACAGTGCAGTCAGATTGTCCCCCAGAGCATGATGCTTTCATCCTCATGCTTCACTGTACGTCTGCTATTATTGGGATGATTCGTATCATTCTTTTTTCTTCAAACATGGCAAATGGGGTAAAGACCAAAACTTTGGTCTCATCTGACCACAGGACTTTCACTTCTAACTGCTCTGGATTATCCAGATGGTCCCTGGCAAACTTCAAATGGGCTTCTGTGCGATGCATGATTTTAAACTCACACGTTTTTATATATTACTAATCGTATCCTTGGAAACAGTGGTCCCAGCTATTTTCACACCATTGGCTAGCTCCTTGCATGTAATTTTGGGCTGATTCTTCAGCGTTCTTCCTAATATTAGCTTCTTCTATTTTCTGCGTTTCTCCAACAGTTGTTTCCCCATAGCCCTTTCCAGCTTTGTAGAAGTCTTCAATTTTGTCTCTTGTGTCTTTTGACCGCTCCTAGGTTGTGCTCATATTGGTGCTTAGATTTTTGACTAATTGTGGGGAACACAGGTGTCTTATGACTGCTAACGACCTCAAACAGATCGTTGAGGGTAAGAAATCTGGCTGATAAGCAAGTGATCAAATACTTAGTAATTTACACATAATTATATAGAAATAAAATTATACATATATGTAAAAACTTAATTGAATTTTTTTCCTCATAAAAATAGATATTATAACCAAGGCTTACAACCTATCACTCACTATGATAACTAGAACTCTCACTGGGATCATAAAAAAACATTTTCCCAGTTTCTGTGCAAAATAATTTGTCATTTGAGACCAAATGACAATCTTTTAAAACCAATCATAAAACATATATTTTCAGCTTTAAGGTTTCATGGACTCCATATTGATTTGTTGTTTGTGTCTCTGTATGGGGACGATGCAAATCTTGAAAAGTGCCTAAATAAGATGTATTATTATTATTATTATTATTATTATTATTATTTTATTATTATTATTATTATTATTATTATTATATTACTGAGTTTTCAGACTTTTTAGGGGCAACTATTTATCCGAGAAGCTAATGAGAACTATTGATAGTTCTTCCACTTCGGCATGTGTTTGTTGTGGGAAAGGTCTTTTCTGATAAAGCCTTTGATTCAATTCATAGATGTAACCATAGAAATGAAATGGGAACTGGGTATTAGTCGCATCAGATCTCCCAGAACAAAGAAAAATAACATTTAAACGAAAGGAAATTACGTTAGAAATCCAAGTATTTTTTTTTAGGCTCAAACATCTTTGAAATACCATGCGACAAAACACAATTTCTGATTGTGGAAGCACTCTTTCCACTCACCCCTGACTTCTCATCATAGATCTTGATCCCTCCGAAGGACACGGTGAGAAAAACTTTCTGTTTGTGTTCTCCTTTAGACCGAGCGGAGGCTGCGATTCCCTGCAGACAAGAAGATGAAAACAGAAACATCAGAAAAGAAATCACGAGGAAAAAAGAGCTGAGAACGGGACATTTTGCTACTTGCTGCAGTCATTGGGGAACATTGGCTCTTATGCAATCAAATTTATTCAGCTTTTCTGTGGTTTTGGCATTCTTGAGGACTTTCAGTGCAGGTTCAGAATGAAGGCTATTGATGAACAGCTTAAATATTAATTTTGGATGATGATTTTTTCACTCTAAACGTATGAAGTACCACAAATCCCAAAAAATTTACGTGAATGAGACGCTTTGACGAACTTTGAATTAAAGGCACTTACTGTGACATTTATAGACAGACAGGAGATCAATGGAGTATTTACAGTGTTTATTGAAGAGTAATAAGAGTCCAGGGGCTGAGGAATCACTTGGAGGGATAAGTGAGTATCCTATGGGTCCGTATCCAAGGTGCGCGTACGCCTCCAGGCATGAGCGAGGGAGTGAGAATGAGTGACCTCCATCAAGAGCGCACCAAGAGAAACACTCAAGAGGGAATCCTCTGGAACGGAAGAACTAGTGAGTCCAGGAAGTAAACACGTAGGGAATGACACAGACCACGGAGAAACCTCGATGAAGCATCTCTGGGAGGTCACATTGTTGACGGAGCAATGTTGTCGACCAACTCAATATTAGAGGCAAAACTGAAAAAAGTGCATTTTCACCTCCTCCCCTGATCATGGCATTCTCGTTTTGTGAGGTTTTCCAGAATATCTGCATAAAAATAAAACAAAGATGCATGCGTCCAGACACGAGGGTAATTTTACCATTTTTTTTATTGTAATTGAGGGGTACACTGACCAAAATTATGGATATGGAAGCCTAACAAGGGAACCACGAGATGAAAAAATGGATGTTAGCTTTTTGTTTTCAATTTTGTACTCATAGAGGAATAAATACCTGGATCAAAACCGACCCGTTGGCATAAGAGATTAACAAGAAACACAAGAGGAAGGTTAACGCCAAATGAAACCACTTCAAAGCCCACCAGGAAAGATTTTGTGCTTTAGTTGTATGCATTCAACTTTCCAGACATTAGTTAAAAGACTGAGTTTAGATGAAAAGGTCTGAACTTAAAAGCAGCCGTTTTCCCTGCGTGACATAACTGAAGAGAAAACCTTGTGCACTTTTCAGGCTGTGGAATTAGCCATCAACCAAAGTTTGAAATGCTGACTGTACAGTTTTACAGTTACACACTGAAATCAACACACTGGATGCCCTTTCCATTATTGGTTGATGGACCAATCCGCACGATTTCATTTAACCTCTTAAGCCCTGAGGCCTATTTTCAGAAAATCCTATACTTTTACTTTTTAAGGCATTTCTCAGCTTTTACAAGGCCTAAACTGCAAATCTTGGTATCAAAATGAAGATAGGTTCTTGGGGAGTGGTGTGGATGAGTTAATTTGACAGTCAAGAACACTGGGTAAGAGTAATTGATGTTGGAATGGCCAAAAAAATGAACTCCGCCTAAAAAAAAAACACATGTTTCCTCCAATATCTCCTTATTTTACTTATAACGAAGCAAGTAAACACAATCAATTGTAACCACTACATGTCAAGGACATCTGTAGCAAGTTTGGTGTTCATCCTACAAGAAACTAATATTCTGTAAAGGTTTTGATTGAACAAAGTTCAGGCGTAATCCATGTTGGCACAGTTTAGCACAATTTGGCACAATAATTGAAATATGGAAAAAATCTTGTCCAAAGCTTCAGCTACATTCATAGTGTTCTTTTCTTGCTTACGGGACATGATTTCAGCTAAAAAACTCCTAAAGAAACGCTGTAAAAGGGGGGTGGAAGCTCATTTACCCCATCTTGCTGCGCTTTTGGGAACCTTTCATTCAAAGCTGTCGATGTTGAGCTTCTGCGTGTCCCTACCCCCCGACCATCTGTCCAATCCGGGGGCTCTATATATCGCTGGAAAGCTCTGATTCTGAGGAAGCCAATGAGCATTTTGAGACTGACGGGATCGCCGACGAATCAAACGACGCGCAACGTGGAGAGACCACCTCTTACGCACGGGGAGTCATTCCATATTTGGTGATGTCATGAGACCACGGAGCAACAGAAAAAATCCAAAATGGAGTTTCCGCGAAGCTATCAACCGGACATAACAACAAACGGACTTTTATCGCTATGGAAATAACTTTTTGTTGAAAAAGCGGCAAAGGTAAGACAAGATTTACATGCTTGCTTGGTTTTCGCTGGCGTTTTTTCGTGGAACTTTCGCTCCCTGCTCTGAAATACTTCATGCAATGTAAATGAGTTGCATATCACTGGATTCTGCTGGTTGTTAGCTTTCATTTGATGCCATGGTTTTGGTGTTTCCGTTTACATTGTGGATACATATCGCACATAAACAAAAACGTGGTCATGAATTATACTCCGGACATGTTGTTGTTTATTTGCATGGCGTTCGAGCTGTGGTTAACAAATATGAAATAGAATTAGATACGTTTTTAGAGGAGTTTCCGCTGAACACAACAGTATTTAATATGTGTGGGTTATTCTCAGGGTTAGTGAGCTATGAGCGAAAATGTAACGCACAAGGGGGCAAGTCCCTGGTACTGGGGACTCTCGGGCTTAAGAGGTT
>SRMA01024010.1:0-125542 GCA_007224835.1 Danionella cerebrum
AATAGATGTTATCAAATATTGACCTATCAGGCACACAGTACGACTGGTTATGATGGACGATCTCCCCAATTACCTTAGTCAGTCTTGAGGCTAATGTTTTGGAGAACAGCTTGTAGTCGGTGCACAGCAGGGAGACCGGGCGCCAGGTTTTCAGCAGGGTGAGGTCTCCCTTCTTGGGCAGCAGGGTGAGGACGGCTCTTCGACAGCTCAGCGGGAGTGATCCTCTCCGCAAACTGTCTTGTAGCACGTCCAGCACATCCTGCCCCATCACGTCCCAGAATGCCTTGTAAAATTCGCAAGGGAGACCATCGATTCCTGGCACCCTTCCGTTCTCTATTTCCTGGAGTGCCCCATAGACCTCCTCGAGGGTTATCTCCTCGTCCAGCTCTTTGGCCTCCGCCACTGGGAGTTTAGGCAGGTCTATGAGGAAGGAGTCCTCCACTGCCTGCGTTCCAGACCACTCGCTGCTGTAGAGCTTTGAGTAGAAGCTCACTGTCTGCTGGCGTATTTCAGAGGGTTCGGACACGAGATCCCCTGTTTCGGTTTGCACAGCATGGATCAATCTTTTCTTTCCATTCTTCTGCTCTAGACCAAAAAAGAACTTGGATGGGGCATCCATCTCCGCTGCGCTCTTGAAGCGCGAGCGGACCAGCGCCCCCTGTGCTGTGATGTCTAATAGGTCATTCATTCTAGCTTTTTTTATTTTGATTTCTTCAATGTGCCTGCCATTCTCATTAGTTTCAAGCTGTTGGAGTTCTAATATTTGATCTTCAAGGGTTCTTAAGGATCTGACGATGTCTCTGGTGATATTGAGGGTGTACTGCTGACAGAACTCTTTTATTTGTGCTTTGGTCACGTCCCACCATAACTGAAGTGAATTAAAAGCTGATTTCTCAGATTTAAAAACACTCCATAAAAAAGTAAAAGACTCTTTAAAATTGTTATCTTCTAGCAGAGTGGTGTTAAAAATCCAGTAGGCACTCGAGGGCTTGATCTTCTCTTTAGTTAAAACACACTGAACCATACAATGATCTGAGATACCTACTGGAACAATAAAACATTTCTTAAAAAGCGTCTGCTGATGATTAAAACCATAAATCCGGTCTAATCTAGCCATGGAGAGCATGTTGTCTCTGGCATGAAGCCATGTGTATTGTCTTTTATTTGTATTAAAAGATCTCCAAAGCTCATTAAGCTCATGCATCTCCAGCATCTCCTTCAGACGCTTCCGGGAGGCCATGTGAGGTTCAGCATGGTTCCGATCAATAAAATCTGTTGTACAATTAAAATCACCACCTAAGATTAAAAGCTCTGCGGGATCACATCCTGCGAGAACATTGCTCAGCGTCTCTAAAAACCCCATTCTCTCTGTAGCACTGGTGGGAGCGTACACACAGATAAAAACTAAAACCTCATTCTCATAAAACGTCTTCACTTTTAAAAGCCTCCCATTTAAAAACAGAATAAGAACAGGGAATAAAAGAACGAGTAAAAAGCAAGGCTACACCGCCGCTCATCATTGTTCTGTGGCTTAAAATCACCAACCCCTCCCACTCCTTCACCCAGTCAGAAGTATTGCTGTCATCGCTGTGTGTTTCTTGGAGCAGAGCTATGTCGATGCGCTTCTGCTTTAAAATGGTGAACAGCTTCTGTCTCTTGCTCTGCGCTCTTGCTCCGTTAATATTAAAACTCGCTATATTTATCCCGGCCATTAAAATGATGAAGAGGATTAAAAACCACTCCAAAACTAAAAAGATAACACACATTAAGAAACCTCTAAAAAGACCAGCTCTTTCCTGATCGTTGTTAAAATTTTCTTCAGGCGAGCGATTTCTTGATCATTAAAAAAACCTTTTTTTCTGAAGAAATTTACATCGTTCATAAACTGGAGTGTGTTGGGGAAGTGTTCGGTGAGCACCACACCCCGCTGGCCTTTGGTCTTTTCTAAAAACTGTTTAATCATTTCACCGCTATATTCTGTTTTATCGTTTGTTTCTTGAGAGTCACCTAGGAAAGGTGACTCTTCCATTGCTTCTTCATTTTCTTCCTGATTGTTTTCATTTTCTTCTTTTTTCAACTGTTTTTTTACTTTCTGGTTACTTGATTTTTTACGTTTACCTTTGTTCTCTGAAAGAGACTCTTCGGCCATCTCTATGTCAGTTCTCTGCTCCGGCTCCGGAGCGTTCTCCAGAGTCTCCGAGCGGCCGCTCTGCGCCTCCGTTCCTGTCACCGCCAGCTCAGGTGACACCCCCGCCGCACCGAGAGCCGCCGAGCTGCCGGCGAACGCTTCCCATTCGCTCACGATCCGGTTTTCAATTGATTCGTTCGCCGGCTCTAGTGTCGCTTTCTCCGGGCTCGGCTCCGCTTCAGACGGGCTCTGGGCAGCGGGTTCCGCGGGGGTCTGGTTCTCTTCCTGGGCAGGCGCAGCAGCGGCACCGGAGCCTTCGGCGACCGGTTGATCCGCGGCCGCAGGGGGAACAGCCGCGGGCGGCTCGGCCGCCTCCTGCTCCGGCTGCTCAGAGGCCCCAGAGCCGCCCCGTTGCTCGGGACAGGCTCTAGCCAGGTGACCGATAGAGTTACATTTAAAACACTTCATTTCTGTATCTGAAGACACGAACACGTTGTAAGAGTGACCTTCATGATAAAACTTAAAAACAGTGTTGACCTCCTCCACTCCTTCCTTAAAAACCATAAAAACAAACCTTCTAAAAGACACCAGGTGCTTGATCAGGGGGGATTTACAGCCCAGGGGGATCTTTTTTATCGGGGACACAATTCTTCCGTATCGCATGAGCGCTCGGCTGATTATTTCATCAGGGATAAAAGGAGGAACATTTGACAATAAAATCTTTTTTGCTGGGGAACTGAGGGGGGACACCGCTACCTGGGCATTATTAATCACCACACCTGTCTGGATAATCGTTTGCGCTCGCTCAATACTGTTCACAAAAATTACAATCGCGCTGTTCATTCTCGACGCTGACACAATGTTCTCGTGACCCACAACATTCCCGACAGACAGACAAACTTCTTCAACACTATCTTTAGACAGGAGCTTCACTCCATGCCTCCGGGTCAGGCTCGCACACGCCATGCTCACTCACACTCGCTCCACACACACACACACACACACACACAAACAAACAACCCCTGCGCCCTCGCCTGCGCTCACAGGGGTGTTTTACTGCACTCACTCGCTCACAAACTCAATAAACACAACTTAAAAGCAATCAAACAACAAAAAAAAAGCTGAACTTTAGAGCCAATTAAGGCAAAAAAGCCAACCGCTCTCAGCGCTCTGTCACACCACGCTCAACTCGCCACGCACATGCGCAGAGAGAGAGAGAGAGAGAGAGGGCCAGGTTTGAGTAACGTTTTTTTGTTCAATTTCTCTCTGATCTCTTGGTCACTTTTGATAAATTACTGCTTGTGGGAGATTTTAATATTCATGTAGATGAACCAGGTGATGCCCTTGGACTGTCATTTATAGACCTAGTAAATTCATTTGGGGTTCAACAAAACATTTCCAGACCACCTCATAGTCTTATTAGGGAAATAAACACCACTTATTAATTAATTTTTTCCTCTTTTTCGAGTTTCAACTTGTTGGTTTACTGTAAAGCTGCTTTGAGACACTGTCCGTTGTGAAAAGCGCTATATAAATAATCAAACTTGAACTTGTGTGATATTGCGGCTGTGTTTAATTGAAAAAAAAAAGGGATAGAGACAAGAAAATTCGAGACTTGTCTTTTTTTCTCTCTAAAGATGGGTTGCAGCTATAACTACAGTGACAAGATTTAGCTTTGAGAGCAAAACTGACATTCCAAATGTGTCCGTGACTGCGGCCCTTTGGGCCTGTGCTAAGGCTGTTCTTTACAGTCTACGCATTTCACAAGAGCTAGCACTGTGGCTTTTCATCAAAGGTCACTAGTTCGAGGCTAGCGGGCGGCTCCTGCTGGTTACAGATGCTAATGAGCCAAGTACGGGTTTCTTTTTCAGAAAGCAGCAGAAACGAAGGCTATGACAGTGATTTCTCTCTCTCTCTCTCTCTCTCTCTCTCTCTCTCTCCCTGGTAGAAATGCTTTACAGAGTCAGTAAAAGCACAGGGTTCTCTCCGCGCCGCGACTGCGATGACGTGTCTGTGTGAATTCGTGAAGGCCAATAAATTGCGTTGGTGTTCTGCCTTTGACATGCGCTGTTTTTTAAACAGAGTCTGCTTTTACTTGTTCCCTTAGATTCTCCTGGTGAAATTCCAGCGGTGGCGTTGTCCGTTTTGACGAGTTGATTTCTTCTGCTCGTCGCAGTCAGCAGGACAATGCCAGAAAAACACAGCCAACGTCAGCGAGAGATGTGCGTGTGTTTATGAGAGCCGACCGCACTCCAAAAGCCACACTCAAGACTCACTCAGAGAACAACATGCGGGTAAAGTGCACGCGATGCCAGGCTGCCCAATAACGGAAAGAGGGCAGATTTGGTGTCCAGCACACGTTTTGTTCGATGCGTTTGTAAAATGTACAAATTGTTTATGGTAAAATGTAAAAAATAAAGAAACCAAAACAATCTTAGCTCACTTTTTGTACGTGTTTCATCTATGATTCGTACATTGGATGTGGTGATTTTCTCGGGACCGTCGTAGAAGTGATCATTTTGAAGTGTTTTGAACATTTCTTATATTTTTTTCAATTTAACACGAAATCAGTCGCACTAAGAGAAAAACTAAAGTGTTGCCTATAAATGTTTACCCGTTTACTACCTGGTGCGTTCATTGTCTGTATTCGTTGTGAAAATTAATGAACGCGATCTGTGTCTTTGCAGAGAAGAGTATCCTTCAATGGTAATCCGCTCATACGAGGTGTCAAAGCGGTGGCCCTTTGCATCAATCGGTACGCAGGAAGCAGCTCTCGCGTTTCCCAAATCCATCTTCCCTTTTCAGAGTCAAAGGCTTATGGTGCGGTGCACGTTTCCAGCGCCGTTTGGGAAGATTGCGGGGTACGCCCTAGAATTGAGCAAATTCCATGATCTCGACGCATGTTTTTGCTCCAGTGGAGTAAACCGGAGAAAACCCGCTCACGAGAATGAGCAAGTTCCTTTTGGAAGAGCCCCGGCTGGCCTCGAACCAACAACCTTCTCACTAAAAGAGGAACAGCGATACCCGGCGTGCCACTCGCAACAAATCATCTGCAATGTATTCACGAGAGAAAAATGAGATGGGGAAAAAAAACAAAAAAAAAACAACGGACAAGCCTCTGTCACCCAAAAGCCGTCGCTGACACAGCTACACCGGCGTGATGCTGATGACGAGTCCCACCCCGACTCATCATGGTCAAAATGTAAAGGGCCCTCGCATTGGTTACGTACTCAATGGCATTGAGCACCTAACAAATGTTCTGAGGCATGCGCGGTAATGAATATCGAAACACACATGCGCGATGACATGCGCTGTCTTTTAAGCAGAGTCTGCTTTTACTTGTTCCCTTAGATTCTCCTGGTGAAATTCCCGCGGTGGCGTGGTCCGTTTTGGCGAGTTGATTTCTTCTGCTCGTCGCAGTCAGCAGGACAATGCCAGAAACACACAGCCGACGTCAGCGCGAGATGTGCGTGTGTTTATGAGAGCCGACCGCACTCCGAAAGCCACACTCAAGACTCCCTCAGAGAACAACATCCGGGTAAAGTGCACGCGATGCCAGGCTGCCCAATAACGGAAAGAGAGCAGATTTGGTGTCAAGCACACGTTTTGTTCGATGCGTTTGTAAAATGTACAAATTGTTTATGGTAAAATGTTAAATATGTAAAAAAATAAAGAAACCAAAACAATCTTAGCTCACTTTTTGTACGTGTTTCATCTATGATTCGTACATTGATATTGTGATTTTCACGGGACCGTCGTAGAAGTGATCATTTTGATGTGTTTTGAACATTTCTTATATTTTTTTCAATTTAACAAGAAATCAGTCGCACTAAGAAGAAAACTAAAGTGTTGCCCATAAATGTTTACCCGTTTACTACCTCGTTAGTTCATTGTCTGTATTCGTTGTGAAAATTAATGAACGCGATCTGTGTCTTTGCAGAGAAGAGTATCCTTCAATCGTAATCGGCTCATACGAGGTGTCAAAGCGGTGGCCCTTTGCATCAATCGGTACCCAGGAAGCAGCTCTGCGTTTCCCAAATCCATCTTCCCTTTTCAGAGTCAAAGGCTTATGGTGCCGGTGCACGTTTCCAGCGCCGTTTGGGAAGATTGAGGGGTACGCCCTAGAATTGAGCAAATTCAATGATCTCGACGCATGTTTTTGCTCCAGTGGAGTAAACCGGAGAAAACCCGCTCACGAGAATGAGCAAGTTCCTTTTGGAAGAGCCCCGGCTGGTCTCGAACCAGCAACCTTCTCACTAAAAGAGGAACAGCGATACCCGGCGTGCCACTCGCAACAAATCATCTGCAATGTATTCACGCGAGAAAAATGAGATGGGGAAAAAACACAAAAAAAAACAACGGACAAGCCTCTGTCACCCAAAAGCCCGTCGCTGACACAGCTACACCGGCGTGATGCTGATGACGAGTCCCACCCGACTCATCATGGTCAAAATGTAAAGTGCCCTCGCATTGGTTACGTACTCAATGGCATTGAGCACCTAACAAATGTTCTAAGGCATGCGCGGTAATGAATATCGAAACACATGCGCGATGGCGTACTCAATAGTATTGAGGACGTAATCAATGTTCATACGCGCATGCGCGGTGATGGATTTTGAAACTCCCATACCCTGTGATTAGGTTTTAAAGTCTATGGTTAAAACCATAGATATTTTATAATCAGACAAGTGTTCTTTGAAAAGACATAACAATTATACTGACACGAAATACTGTTTTTACTCTGATGATCCCGATTCGTTTGATCACTCGTTTTGGAAGTGCATAAATACAGCAGTTTGTGAAATTCGATTTTAAGTAATTGTATTGTTGATATTCATATTATTATTTGCTATTGTTGTTGTTCTAATGCTGTTTATTTCTTTATTTTAAATACATTTTTATTTTATACATTTATTTTATTTAACAATATGAAGCCGTGCGAAAGAAAAAAAAAAAGTGCGCATCCTCTTCCCCGCACCGCAAATCCACACAGACTTCAGACACATCAGTGAGCTGCCGCCCCGCTCACAGCCAATTGTGACGTCGTGCGCTCATTATAAATGGCCTATTATGCAGTGCATTTAAGTTGACGGTGACCGGAAATATTCAGGGTCTCCCCCAACACTCTGTTCGCGAGCAGCGTGTGATTCTCGGTGGGCTTAAGCTCTCAGGTCATTTGGTTCCTCGTCTCGACGGAGTAGATTCAAGGTTTGCTCAAACAGGGACCTATGCAAATGACGTTCAACTCTATTGGTTGCGTCGTCACGCTCGTCATTCTCGTCACGCCTGACTGATAAACGTTTGTTTAGACTTGATGTGTCTGGTTTTACTTGCCTAAGAAATGCTTTTGTCTTTTATTTGAAGCTCGTGGTTAACTGGACGCTTAACCACTTCAACAGATTCGTGCTGTGTATTTGTGTTTTTTCTTTTCAGAGGTTCGCCACCTGAGGGCGCACACGCTCCAAAAACCGCAGAGAGAGAAAGAGAAAGAGAGAGAGAGAGAGAGAGAGAGAGGGCCAGGTTTGAGTAACGTGTTTTTGTTCAATTTCTCTCTGATCTCTTGGTCACTTTTGATAAATTACTGCTTGGGGGAGATTTTAATATTCATGTAGATGAACCAGGTGATGCCCTTGGACTGTCATTTATAGACCTAGTAAATTCATTTGGGGTTCAACAAAACATTTCCAGACCACCTCATAGTCTTATTAGGGAAATATACACCACTTATTAATTAATTTTTTCCTCTTTTTCGAGTTTCAACTTGTTGGTTTACTGTAAAGCTGCTTTGAGACACTGTCCGTTGTGAAAAGCGCTATATAAATAATCAAACTTGAACTTGTGTGCTATTGCGGCTGTGTTTAATTGAAAAAAAAAGGGATAGAGACAAGAAAATTCGAGACTTGTCTTTTTTCTCTCTAAAGATGGGTTGCAGCTATAACTACAGTGACAAAATTTAGCTTTGAGAGCAAAACTGACATTCCAAATGTGTCCGTGACTGCGGCCCTTTGGGCCTGTGCTAAGGCTGTTCTTTACAGTCGACGCATTTCACAAGAGCTAGCACTGTGGCTTTTCATCAAAAGGTCACTAGTTCGAGGCTAGCGGGCGGCTCCTGCTGGTTACAGATGCTAATGAGCCAAGTACGGGTTTCTTTTTCAGAAAGCAGCAGAAACGAAGGCTGTGACAGTGATTTCTCTCTCTCTCTCTCTCTCTCTCTCTCTCTCCTAGTAGAAATGCTTTACAGAGTCAGTAAAAGCACAGGGTTCTCTCCACGCCGCGACTGCGATGACGTGTCTGTGTGAATTCGTGAAGGCCAATAAATTGCGTTGGTGTTCTGCCTTTGACATGCACTGTCTTTTAAACAGAGTCTGCTTTTACTTGTTCCCTTAGATTCTCCTGGTGAAATTCCCGCGGTGGCGTTGTCCGTTTTGACGAGTTGATTTCTTCTGCTCGTCGCAGTCAGCAGGACAATGCCAGAAACACACAGCCAACGTCAGCGAGAGATGTGCGTGTGTTTATGAGAGCCGACCGCACTCCGAAAGCCACACTCAAGACTCACTCAGAGAACAACATACGGGTAAAGTGCACGCGATGCCAGGCTGCCCAATAACGGAAAGAGAGCAGATTTGGTGTCCAGCACACGTTTTGTTCGATGCGTTTGTAAAATGTACAAATTGTTTATGGTAAAATGTTAAAAATGTAAAAAAATAAAGAAACCAAAACAATCTTAGCTCACTTTTTGTACGTGTTTCATCTATGATTCGTACATTGGATATTGTGATTTTCTCGGGACCGTCGTAGAAGTGATCATTTTGAAGTGTTTTGAACATTTCTTATATTTTTTTCAATTTAACAAGAAATCAGTCGCACTAAGAGGAAAACTAAAGTGTTGCCCATAAATGTTTACCCGTTTACTACCTCGTTCGTTCATTGTCTGTATTAGTTGTGAAAATTAATGAACGCGATCTGTGTCTTTGCAGAGAAGAGTATCCTTCAATCGTAATCCGCTCATACGAGGTGTCAAAGCGGTGGCCCTTTGCATCAATCGGTACCCAGGAAGCAGCTCTCGCGTTTCCCAAATCCATCTTCCCTTTTCAGAGTCAAAGGCTTATGGTGCCGGTGCACGTTTCCAGCGCCGTTTGGGAAGATTGCGGGGTACGCCCTAGAATTGAGCAAATTCAATGATCTCGACGCATGTTTTTGCTCCAGTGGAGTAAACCGGAGAAAACCCGCTCACGAGAATGAGCAAGTTCCTTTTGGAAGAGCCCGGCTGGCCTCGAACCAGCAACCTTCTCACTAAAAGAGGAACAGCGATACCCGGCGTGCCACTCGCAACAAATCATCTGCAATGTATTCACGCGAGAAAAATGAGATGGAGAAAAAAAACAAAAAAAAACAACGGACAAGCCTCTGTCACCCAAAAGCCCGTCGCTGACACAGCTACACCGGCGTGATGCTGATGACGAGTCCCACCCCGACTCATCATGGTCAAAATGTAAAGTGCCCTCGCATTGGTTACGTACTCAATGGCATTGAGCACCTAACAAATGTTCTAAGGCATGCGCGGTAATGAATATCGAAACACACATGCGCGATGACGTACTCAATAGTATTGAGGACGTAATCAATGTTCATACGCGCATGCGCGGTGATGGATTTTGAAACTCCCATACCCTGTGATTAGGTTTTAAAGTCTATGGTTAAAACCATAGATATTTTATAATCAGACAAGTGTTCTTTGAAAAGACATAACAATTATACTGACACGAAATACTGTTTTTACTCTGATGATCCCGATTCGTTTGATCACTCGTTTTGGAAGTGCATAAATACAGCAGTTTGTGAAATTCGATTTTAAGTAATTGTATTGTTGATATTCATATTATTATTTGCTATTGTTGTTGTTCTAATGCTGTTTATTTCTTTATTTTAAATACATTTTTATTTTATACATTTATTTTGTTTAACAATATGAAGCCGTGCGAAAGAAAAAAAAAAAGTGCGCATCCTCTTCCCCGCACCGCAAATCCACACAGACTTCAGACACATCAGTGAGCTGCCGCCCCGCTCACAGCCAATTGTGACGTCGTGCGCTCATTATAAATGGCCTATTATGCAGTGCATTTAAGTTGACGGTGACCGGAAATATTCAGGGTCTCCCCCAACACTCTGTTCGCGAGCAGCGTGTGATTCTCGGTGGGCTTAAGCTCTCAGGTCATTTGGTTCCTCGTCTCGACGGAGTAGATTCAAGGTTTGCTCAAACAGGGACCTATGCAAATGACGTTCAACTCTATTGGTTGCGTCGTCACGCTCGTCATTCTCGTCACGCCTGACTGATAAACGTTTGTTTAGACTTGATGTGTCTGGTTTTACTTGCCTAAGAAATGCTTTTGTCTTTTATTTGAAGCTCGTGGTTAACTGGACGCTTAACCACTTCAACAGATTCGTGCTATGTATTTGTGTTTTTTCTTTTCAGAGGTTCGCCACCTGAGGGCGCACACGCTCCAAAAACCGCAGAGAGAGAAAGAGAAAGAGAGAGAGAGAGAGAGAGAGAGAGAGAGAGAGGGCCAGGTTTGAGTAACGTTTTTTTGTTCAATTTCTCTCTGATCTCTTGGTCACTTTTGATAAATTACTGCTTGTGGGAGATTTTAATATTCATGTAGATGAACCAGGTGATGCCCTTGGACTGTCATTTATAGACCTAGTAAATTCATTTGGGGTTCAACAAAACATTTCCAGACCACCTCATAGTCTTATTAGGGAAATATACACCACTTATTAATTAATTTTTTCCTCTTTTTCGAGTTTCAACTTGTTGGTTTACTGTAAAGCTGCTTTGAGACACTGTCCGTTGTGAAAAGCGCTATATAAATAATCAAACTTGAACTTGTGTGCTATTGCGGCTGTGTTTAATTGAAAAAAAAAAAGGGATAGAGACAAGAAAATTCGAGACTTGTCTTTTTTCTCTCTAAAGATGGGTTGCAGCTATAACTACAGTGACAAAATTTAGCTTTGAGAGCAAAACTGACATTCCAAATGTGTCCGTGACTGCGGCCCTTTGGGCCTGTGCTAAGGCTGTTCTTTACAGTCGACGCATTTCACAAGAGCTAGCACTGTGGCTTTTCATCAAAAGGTCACTAGTTCGAGGCTAGCGGGCGGCTCCTGCTGGTTACAGATGCTAATGAGCCAAGTACGGGTTTCTTTTTCAGAAAGCAGCAGAAACGAAGGCTGTGACAGTGATTTCTCTCTCTCTCTCTCTCTCTCTCTCTCTCTCCCCCTAGTAGAAATGCTTTACAGAGTCAGTAAAAGCACAGGGTTCTCTCCACGCCGCGACTGCGATGACGTGTCTGTGTGAATTCGTGAAGGCCAATAAATTGCGTTGGTGTTCTGCCTTTGACATGCACTGTCTTTTAAACAGAGTCTGCTTTTACTTGTTCCCTTAGATTCTCCTGGTGAAATTCCCGCGGTGGCGTTGTCCGTTTTGACGAGTTGATTTCTTCTGCTCGTCGCAGTCAGCAGGACAATGCCAGAAACACACAGCCAACGTCAGCGAGAGATGTGCGTGTGTTTATGAGAGCCGACCGCACTCCGAAAGCCACACTCAAGACTCACTCAGAGAACAACATACGGGTAAAGTGCACGCGATGCCAGGCTGCCCAATAACGGAAAGAGAGCAGATTTGGTGTCCAGCACACGTTTTGTTCGATGCGTTTGTAAAATGTACAAATTGTTTATGGTAAAATGTTAAAAATGTAAAAAAATAAAGAAACCAAAACAATCTTAGCTCACTTTTTGTACGTGTTTCATCTATGATTCGTACATTGGATATTGTGATTTTCTCGGGACCGTCGTAGAAGTGATCATTTTGAAGTGTTTTGAACATTTCTTATATTTTTTTCAATTTAACAAGAAATCAGTCGCACTAAGAGGAAAACTAAAGTGTTGCCCATAAATGTTTACCCGTTTACTACCTCGTTCGTTCATTGTCTGTATTCGTTGTGAAAATTAATGAACGCGATCTGTGTCTTTGCAGAGAAGAGTATCCTTCAATCGTAATCCGCTCATACGAGGTGTCAAAGCGGTGGCCCTTTGCATCAATCGGTACCCAGGAAGCAGCTCTCGCGTTTCCCAAATCCATCTTCCCTTTTCAGAGTCAAAGGCTTATGGTGCCGGTGCACGTTTCCAGCGCCGTTTGGGAAGATTGCGGGGTACGCCCTAGAATTGAGCAAATTCAATGATCTCGACGCATGTTTTTTGCTCCAGTGGAGTAAACCGGAGAAAACCCGCTCACGAGAATGAGCAAGTTCCTTTTGGAAGAGCCCCGGCTGGCCTCGAACCAGCAACCTTCTCACTAAAAGAGGAACAGCGATACCCGGCGTGCCACTCGCAACAAATCATCTGCAATGTATTCACGCGAGAAAAATGAGATGGAGAAAAAAAACAAAAAAAAAACAACGGACAAGCCTCTGTCACCCAAAAGCCCGTCGCTGACACAGCTACACCGGCGTGATGCTGATGACGAGTCCCACCCCGACTCATCATGGTCAAAATGTAAAGTGCCCTCGCATTGGTTACGTACTCAATGGCATTGAGCACCTAACAAATGTTCTAAGGCATGCGCGGTAATGAATATCGAAACACACATGCGCGATGACGTACTCAATAGTATTGAGGACGTAATCAATGTTCATACGCGCATGCGCGGTGATGGATTTTGAAACTCCCATACCCTGTGATTAGGTTTTAAAGTCTATGGTTAAAACCATAGATATTTTATAATTAGACAAGTGTTCTTTGAAAAGACATAACAATTATACTGACACGAAATACTGTTTTTTTTTTTTTGTTCCCGATTCGTTTGATCACTCGTTTTGGAAGTGCATAAATACAGCAGTTTGTGAAATTTGATTTTAAGTAATTGTATTGTTGATATATTATTATTTGCTATTGTTGTTGTTCTAATGCTGTTTATTTCTTTATTTTAAATACATTTTTATTTTATACATTTATTTTATTTAACAATATGAAGCCGTGCGAAAGAAAAAAAAAAAGTGCGCATCCTCTTCCCCGCACCGCAAATCCACACAGACTTCAGACACATCAGTGAGCTGCCGCCCGCTCACAGCCAATTGTGACGTCGTGCGCTCATTATAAATGGCCTATTATGCAGTGCATTTAAGTTGACGGTGACCGGAAATATTCAGGGTCTCCCCAACACTCTGTTCGCGAGCAGCGTGTGATTCTCGGTGGGCTTAAGCTCTCAGGTCATTTGGTTCCTCGTCTCGGCGGAGTAGATTCAAGGTTTGCTCAAACAGGGACCTATGCAAATGGCGTTCAACTCTATTGGTTGCGTCGTCACGCTCGTCATTCTCGTCACGCCTGACTGATAAACGTTTGTTTAGGCTTGATGTGTCTGGTTGTACTTGCCTAAGAAATGCTTTTGTCTTTTATTTGAAGCTCGTGGTTAACTGGGCGCTTAACCACTTCAACAGATTCGTGCTATGTATTTGTGTTTTTTCTTTTCGGAGGTTCGCCACCTGAGGGCGCACACGCTCCAAAAACCGCAGAGAGAGAAAGAGAAAGAGAGAAAGAGAGAGAGAGAGAGAGAGAGAGAGAGGGCCAGGTTTGAGTAACGTTTTTTTGTTCAATTTCTCTCTGATCTCTTGGTCACTTTTGATAAATTACTGCTTGGGGGAGATTTTAATATTCATGTAGATGAACCAGGTGATGCCCTTGGACTGTCATTTATAGACCTAGTAAATTCATTTTGGGTTCAACAAAACATTTCCAGACCACCTCATAGTCTTATTAGGGAAATATACACCACTTATTAATTAATTTTTTCTTCTTTTTTGAGTTTCAACTTGTTGGTTTACTGTAAAGCTGCTTTGAGACACTGTCCGTTGTGAAAAGCGCTATATAAATAATCAAACTTGAACTTGTGTGCTGTTGCGGCTGTGTTTAATTGAAAAAAAAGGGATAGAGACAAGAAAATTCGAGACTTGTCTTTTTTCTCTCTAAAGATGGTTTGCAGCTATAACTACAGTGACAAAATTTAGCTTTGAGAGCAAAACTGACATTCCAAATGTGTCCGTGACTGCGGGCCTTTGGGCCTGTGCTAAGGCTGTTCTTTACAGTCGACGCATTTCACAAGGGCTAGCACTGTGGCTTTTCATCAAAAGGTCACTAGTTCGAGGCTAGCGGGCGGCTCCTGCTGGGTACAGATGCTAATGAGCCAAGTACGGGTTTCTTTTTCAGAAAGCAGCAGAAGCGAAGGCTGTGACAGTGATTTCTCTCTCTCTCTCTCTCTCTCTCTCTCTCTCTCTTCCTAGTAGAAATGCTTTACAGAGTCAGTAAAAGCACAGGGTTCTCTCCACGCCGCGACGGCGATGGCGTGTCTGTGTGAATTCGTGAAGGCCAATAAATTGCGTTGGTGTTCTGCCTTTGACATGCACTGTCTTTTAAGCAGAGTCTGCTTTTACTTGTTCCCTTAGATTCTCCTGGTGAAATTCCAGCGGTGGCGTTGTCCGTTTTGACGAGTTGATTTCTTCTGCTCGTCGCAGTCAGCAGGACAATGCCAGAAACACACAACCAACGTCAGCGAGAGATGTGCGTGTGTTTATGAGAGCCGACCGCACTCCGCAAGCCACACTCAAGACTCCCTCAGAGAACAACATACGGGTAAAGTGCACGCGATGCCAGGCTGCCCAATAGCGGAAAGAGAGCAGATTTGGTGTCCAGCACACGTTTTGTTCGATGCGTTTGTAAAATGTACAAATTGTTTATGGTAAAATGTTAAAAATGTAAAAAAAAATAAAGAAACCAAAACAATCTTAGCTCACTTTTTGTACGTGTTTCATCTATGATTCGTACATTGGATATTGTGATTTTCTCGGGACGTCGTAGAAGTGATCATTTTGAAGTGTTTTGAACATTTCTTATATTTTTTTCAATTTAACAAGAAATCAGTCGCACTAAGAGAAAAACTAAAGTGTTGCCCATAAATGTTTACCGGTTTACTACCTCGTTCGTTCATTGTCTGTATTCGTTGTGAAAATTAATGAGCGCGATCTGTGTCTTTGCAGAGAAGAGTATCCTTTAATCGTAATCCGCTCATACGAGGTGTCAAAGCGGTGGCCCTTTGCATCAATCGGTACCCAGGAAGCGGCTCTCGCGTTTCCCAAATCCATCTTCCCTTTTCAGAGTCAAAGGCTTATGGTGCCGGTGCACGTTTCCAGCGCCCGTTGGGAAGATTGCGGGGTACGCCCTAGAATTGAGCAAATTCAATGATCTCGACGCATGTTTTTGCTCCAGTGGAGTAAACCGGAGAAAACCCGCTCGCGAGAATGAGCAAGTTCCTTTTGGAAGAGCCCCGGCTGGCCTCGAACCGGCAACCTTCTCACTAAAAGAGGAACAGCGATACCCGGCGTGCCACTCGCAACAAATCATCTGCAATGTATTCACGCGAGAAAAATGAGATGGGGAAAAAAAACAAAACAAAAACAACGGACAAGCCTCTGTCACCCAAAAGCCCGTCGCTGACACAGCTACACCGGCGTGATGCTGATGACGAGTCCCAACCCGACTCATCATGGTCAAAATGTAAAGTGCCCTCGCATTGGTTACGTGCTCAATGGCATTGAGCACCTAACAAATGTTCTAAGGCATGCGCGGTAATGAATATCGAAACACACATGCGCGATGACGTACTCAATAGTATTGAGGACGTAATCAATGTTCATACGCGCATGCGCGGTGATGGATTTTGAAACTCCCGTACCCTGTGATTAGGTTTTAAAGTCTATGGTTAAAACCATAGATATTTTATAATTAGACAAGTGTTCTTTGAAAAGACATAACAATTATACTGGCACGAAATACTCTTTTTACTCTGATGATCCCGATTAGTTTGATCACTCGTTTTGGAAGTGCATAAATACAGCAGTTTGTGAAATTCGATTTTAAGTAATTGTATTGTTGATATTCAAATTATTATTTGCTATTGTTGTTGTTCTAATGCTGTTTATTTCTCTATTTTAAATACATTTTTATTTTATACATTTATTTTATTTAACAATATGAAGCCGTGCGAAAGAAAAAAAAAAAGTGCGCATCCTCTTCCCTGCACCGCAAATCCACACAGACTTCAGACACATCAGTGAGCTGCCGCCCCGCTCACAGCCAATGGTAACGTGGAGCGCTTGTCTTAAAATGGCGACGGCGACGTGGAGCGCTCGTCATTCAATGGTGACGTGGCGCGCTTGTCATTCAATAGTGACGTCGTGCGCTTACTACAAATGGCCTATTATGCAGTGCATTTCAGTTGACGGTGACCGGGAATATTCAGGGTCTCCCCAAAACACTCTGTTCGCGAGCAGCGTGTGATTCTCGGTGGGCTTAAGCTCACAGGTCTTTTGGTTCCTCGTCTCAACGGAGTAGATTCAAGGTTTGCTCAAACAGGGACCTATGCAAATGGCGTTCAGCTCTATTGGTTGCGTCGTCACGCTCGTCATTCTCGTCACGCCTGACTGATAAACGTTTGTTTAGACTTGATGTGTCTGGTTTTACTTGCCTAAGAAATGCTTTTGTCTTTTATTTGAAGCTCGTGGTTAACTGGACGCTTAACCACTTCAACAGATTCGTGCTATGTATTTGTGTTTTTTTCTTTTCAGAGGTTCGCCACCTGAGGGCGCACACGCTCCAAAAACCGCAGAGAGAGAAAGAGAAAGAGAGAGAGAGAGAGGGCCAGGTTTGAGTAACGTTTTGTTGTTCAATTTCTCTCTGATCTCTTGGTCACTTTTGATAAATTACTGCTTGTGGGAGATTTTAATATTCGTGTAGATGAACCAGGTGATGCCCTTGGACTGTCATTTATAGACCTAGTAAATTCATTTGGGGTTCAACAAAACATTTTCAGACCACCTCATAGTCTTATTAGGGAAATATACACCACTTATTAATTAATTTTTTCCTCTTTTTTGAGTTTCAACTTGTTGGTTTACTGTAAAGCTGCTTTGAGACACTGTCCGTTGTGAAGAGCGCTATATAAATAATCAAACTTGAACTTGTGTGCTATTGCGGCTGTGTTTAATTGAAAAAAAAGGGATAGAGACAAGAAAATTTGAGACTTGTCTTTTTTCTCTCTAAAGATGGGTTGCAGCTATAACTACAGTGACAAAATTTAGCTTTGAGAACAAAACTGACATTCCAAATGTGTCCGTGACTGCGGCCCTTTGGGCCTGTGCTAAGGCTGTTCTTTACAGTCGGCGCATTTCACAAGAGCTAGCACTGTGGCTTTTCATCAAAAGGTCACTAGTTAGAGGCTAGCGGGCGGCTCCTGCTGGTTACAGATGCTAATGAGCCAAGTACGGGTTTCTTTTTCAGAAAGCAGCAGAAACGAAGGCTGTGACAGTGATTTCTCTCTCTCTCTCTCTCTCTCTCTCTCTCTCTCTCTCTCCCTAGTAGAAATGCTTTACAGAGTCAGTAAAAGCACAGGGTTCTCTCCACGCCGCGACTGCGATGGCGTGTCTGTGTGAATTCGTGAAGGCCAATAAATTGCGTTGGTGTTCTGCCTTTGACATGCGCTGTCTTTTAAACAGAGTCTGCTTTCACTTGTTCCCTTAGATTCTCCTGGTGAAATTCCCACGGTGGCGTTGTCCGTTTTGACGAGTTGATTTCTTCTGCTCGTCGCAGTCAGCAGGACAATGCCAGAAACACACAGCCAACGTCAGCGAGAGATGTGCGTGTGTTTATGAGAGCTGACCGCACTCCGAAAGCCACACTCAAGACTCACTCAGAGAACAACATACGGGTAAAGGGCATGCGATGCCAGGCTGCCCAATAACGGAAAGAGAGCAGATTTGGTGTCCAGCACACGTTTTGTTCGATGCGTTTGTAAAATGTACAAATTGTTTATGGTAAAATGTTAAAAATGTAAAAAAATAAAGAAACCAAAACAATCTTAGCTCACTTTTTGTACGTGTTTCATCTATGAAACGTACATTGGATATTGTGATTTTCTCGGGACCGTCGTAGAAGTGATCATTTTGAAGTGTTTTGAACTTTTCTTATATTTTTTTCAATTTAACAAGAAATCAGTCGCACTAAGAGAAAAACTAAAGTGTTGCCTATAAATGTTTACCGTTTACTACCTGGTTCGTTCATTGTCTGTATTCGTTGTGAAAATTAATGAACGCGATCTGTGTCTTTGCAGAGAAGAGTATCCTTCAATCGTAATCCGCTCATACGAGGTGTCAAAGCGGTGGCCCTTTGCATCAATAGGTACCCAGGAAGCAGCTCTCGCGTTTCCCAAATCCATCTTCCCTTTTCAGATTCAAAGGCTTATGGTGCCGGTGCACGTTTCCAGCGCCGTTTGGGAAGATTGCGGGGTACGCCCTAGAATTGAGCCACTTCAATGATCTCGACGCATGTTTCTGCTCTCGTGGAGTAAACCGGAGAAAACACGCTCACGAGAATGGGCAAGTTGCTCTCGGAAGGGCCCCGGCTGGCCTCGAACCAGCAACCTTCTCACTAAAATAGGAACAGCGATACCCGGCGTGCCGCTCGCAGCAAATCATCTGCAATGTATTCACGTGAGAAAAATGAGATGGAGAAAAAAAAAGAAACGGACAAGCCTCTGTCACCCGAAAGCCCGTCGCTGGCACAGCTACACCGGCGTGATGCTGATGGCGAGTCCCACCCCGACTCATCCGTGTCACAATGTAAAGTGCCCTCGCGTCAAGCACATTTCTCGAGTGTTCTTTGAAAAGACACAACAATTATACTAACACGAAGTATTGATTTTGCTCTGATGAACCCGGCTCGTTTGATCACTCGTTTTGGAATTGCAGAAATACAGCAGTTTGTGAAATTCGATTTTAAGTTATTGTATGGTATGATATTCATATTATTATTATTATTTAGGAGCTGGAAGGGCGTTTAAAAAACAATGAATTAGTGAATTATTATTATAGTGGTGGTGGTTGTTGTTGTTGTTCTAATGCTGTTTATCTCTTTATTTTAAATGCGTTTTTATTTTATTTAACGCTGTCAAATATGAAGCCGTGCGGAAGGAAGGAGAAAAAAAAAAGAAGGAAAGAAAAAAAAAAAAAAGGCAGGGTCCCTTCCTCCTCCCTCACCGCAATCCACCTAGACTTCAAACACATTGGTGAGCAGTTTCCCGCTCCCAAGCAGCTGAGACGTCGGGAGTCTTATATATGTGGTCCAATACGCAGAGCGTTTCGGTTGACGGTGACCAGAATTTTTCACGGTCTTCCCCAACACTCTGTTCGCGAGCAGCGTGCAGCTCTCGGGTCATTTGTTAACTTGTCTCGACGGAGTGGATTCAAGGTTTGTCTCAAACAGCGACCTATGCAAATGAGTTCAATCCTATAGGTCGCGTCGTCACGCTCGTCACGCCAGACTGTTGAGCGTTTGTTTAGATTTGACGTGTCCATGTTTGACTCGCCTAACCTCTTAAGCCCTGAGGCCTATTTTCCGAAAATCCTATACTTTTACTTTTTAAGGCATTTCTCAGCTTTTACAAGGTCTAAACTGCAAATCTTGGTATCAAAATGAAGATAGGTTCTTGGGGAGTGGTGTGGATGAGTTAATTTGACAGTCAAGAACACTGGGTAAGAGTAATTGATGTTGGAATAGCCAAAAAATGAACTCCGCCTAAAAAAAAACCACGTTTCCTCCAATATCTCCTTATTTTACTTGTAACGAAGCAAATAAACACAATCAATTGTAACAACTACATGTCAAGGACATCTGTAGCATGTTTGGTGTGCATACTACAAGAAACTAATATTCTGTAAAGGTTTTGATTGAACAAAGTTCAGGCGTAATCCATGTTGGCACAATAATTGAAATATGGAAAGAATCTTGTCCAAAGCTTCAGCTACGTTCATAGTCTTCTTTTCTTGCTTACGGGACATGATTTCAGCGAAAAAAACTCATGAAGAAACGCTGTAAAAGGGTGGTGGAAGCTCATTTACCCCATCTTGCTGCGCTTTTGGAAACGTTTCACTCACAAACGCTTTGACGTCGAGCTTCTGCGTGTCCGTACTCCCCCCCCCCCCCCCCACGACCATCTGTCCAATCCGGGAGCTCTATATATCGCTCTGATTCTGATGAAGCCAATGAGATCAACCATTTTGAGACTGACGGGATCGCTAACGCATCACACGACGCGCAGCGTGGAGAGACCACCTCTTACGCACGGGGAGTCATTCCATATTTGGTGGCGTCATGACGCCACGGAGCAACAGAAAAAAAATCAAAAATGGCGTTTGCGCGAAGCTATCGACCGGAAATAACAACAAACGGACTTTTATCGCTATGGAAATAACTTTTGAAAAAATGGCAACGGTAAGACAAGATTTACCGTATTTTTCGGCTCATAAGACGCACCGGCACATAAGACGCACCCAATTTTTAAAGAGGAAAATCCAGAAAAAAAAAGATTCTGAACCAAATACTGATGTAAAATATTTTATATCAACTGTGTAAAAGTTAACAGCCAAACATGTAACATGAACAGACAGTAAACAGTAAAAGTAACAAAAAAAAAAGGCTGTAATGTTTTTCTTTGCCCCCACTCATCATTCTAAAGTCCACCATTAGTTATCACCATCACTGTTCCAGTGCAACATTGCCCCCACATTAGTAATACCGTAATAGCCAGTAACATTGTCGCTACATTACTAATAATAGCCAGTAACATTGTCGCTACATTACTAATAATAGCCAGTAACATTGTCACTACATTACTAATAATAGCCAGTAACATTGTCACTACATTACTAATAATATCTAGTAAGATTGCCCCCACATTAGTAATAATACAGTGGTTCTCAAACTTTTTGAGTCGAGCCCCCCTGTAATCAAACACTCCCTAATTGCAGAACATGTTACTTACGTTTGTTATCTCGTATGTACATGTGTGAGATGTACGGTTGAGAGATGATTTGAGTTTGAGTTTATTAAAGAAGAGTTTCAGTCATTGAGATCGTTTTGTTTACCTCGCGAGCGCGAGCGCGAGCGCGCGCGCACGCCAGCGAGAGAGAGAGATAGAGAGCGAGCGCTGGAAACAAGCGTATGCTTTTTGTTCTAATATAAATCCTTTTGATTTTTGTCAGCTTATGAAACCCAAATAACTCCATTAATAAAGGATCAAACTGGCCAAGATTGTGAAACTGTCCAAGTGAATGCTTAGTGGAAATAAAACCCTCACAGACTGAAGACGATGCTTATCGATCATCATCTTATTGTCAGGCTCAAAAAACATAGCAGACAAACTATGAGCTGTGCCCATTTCACATCTTGAAATGTATTTTAGCGTGAGAAAACGGGTTTGTAGCGTGAGAGATCACTCAAATGCGAGAGTCAGCTGATCTCTGTAGTTTCGCTCGTGACGTAAGTATGGATGCGGATGCCAAAGGCATTGTGGGAAATGTAGTTTTCCCCCCCATTTTCGTTACGTCGGCGCAATGGCAGAGATGGGCGATGACGTCAGCGCGCAGCGCTTGGTAAACAAATATGGCCGCGGCTTCGGCCTAGCTCCGGAGCTCCGGAGCTCTTACACCTCTCATACGGCCGTTACGGACTTCGCGGCGGTTTGCATTCGCTTCATAAGACGCACCAACTTTTCCCCCTCAGTTTTGGGGAAGAAAAAGTGCGTCTTATGAGCCGAAAAATACGGGTATATATAAATATATAATAACAGCTCCTAAATTATATAAAAAAACGGGGGCAAATATTTCTTTTCCTCACTGAAAAAAATATACAAATCCCTTTATAATTAATAAAAATGTTAGCATCTAAGAGCAATATAGATCTGACATGTTTGGTAATGTGTTCATAAGGAAGAAACGACATATTTATATAATAAAAATTGATTACAAAAAGGTAATAATATTTAGGCTACAAAGCTCATAGAAGTGAAGACACAAAAGATGTAATTTAAAGACATTAAAAATGCCCAATCACATTTATTTAGAAAGTCTATTAGTACAAAGTGTCTTGAATCAAATGAAGTCACTTCTAATGCTAAAGTCAGGACAAATTAGAATCAAGCCTTCATACAACCACTTGGAATAACACTATATGATTTGGCACATAAACAAATCCATAAACACAAACTCTCAGCTCAGCAGGTGTGTGGGTGCCTGCCTGTTGGCTGGCAGAGAGACGAACAGGAAACCTGAAAGTATTGCATGTTCATTTGACTCCTACACACATAGAATGCTACAGAACATGATCTCGCCTCAGGAAATGCACTGATAAGAAGAATCACATGATGCTAGCTCTGACTTCTCTGTGTATATAATAAATATTCAAACAAACACAACTGGATTACTAGACACTATGTAGTTTATTTATCATGAAAGTATGCAGGATGCATGCCATGGATTATGTAATATTTCCTTGTTGGTTCAGACATTTATAAATGGTTCCCAGCCCTCACTAGGCTAATACACAAGCCATGAACTCTATTTAAAGACTAAAACACTCAGATGCACCTCTTTGTGTGTCCTGTTCCCATCTGGATACTACAGTGCGCAGGATGTGCTGCCTGTTTTAAATCCGTCAGGGGGCAAAGGACTGTCTTGTGTCCATCTGTGACTTGGCTTTCTGAAGGAGCGCTGACATTTTAATTATCTTTGGCTGAGCTGGGAGATAGAAGGCCTCAGTCTGGGAAAAAACTCTCTACAAAAGAGGACGGGTAATAAAAGTGTCTAAACGAGAGGCAGATGACATGACATATGTTGGTGTACGCATGATGTCCGTGAAAAAGTGTGAGAAATATATGTTTATCCAGGACTCACCCTGACTTTACCAATACCCAAGGGAAATGAACACTGAAAATAAAAAAAAAAACATAAATGGAATGTAAAGTACTATACATAAATATATAAATTAGACAATTGAAGATTCTTTGCAAAACTAAAATATGTCATGTCATCTGGAATCTGTTCTTTAGGTAAAGAATTATCACTTTTAGCATAAAGCATTGTACCTGAATTGACCAGAAGTGATACGACTGAAATGATCAAAATTCAATATTTTATTCATGTAAATTGTGGCACTTCTAAAGTAAATCCATGTACTAGAATTAACTGTAAAGGAATGTTTCAGATCACACTTGAAATTATTCCTTTCTGGCATTATATCAAAACATTTTTGCTGACGTCCATTGGATTTTAGTAATGGCACGACTCCACTAGCCATGATTTCTACTCGCTTTTCATTCAAATCAGAGAAAAGTATTACTTTGACATGATTTCGCCTGCTTTTAGAACCTCATCCAAATGGGTATCAAACAAGGTACTGCTAAAGAGCATAGAATGCTGTGGAAAAAGTCACAAAAAGCAAGTCAAGCGGAGTCAAGCTGTGCTGTTATAAAGCAGGTTAGTGAAAAAGCTGAAGATGAAGATGAGCTTTTGGATGATGAGGCACAAGTAAATGATGAGAAAAGCAGAAACTATATATTATGAGCAGTTGAAAAACAAAAAAAAAATGTGAATGAGCCTAGTAAAAAAAAGTATAGACTTCCTTTAGGAAATATGAAACAAAAAATAAAAATTTGAATTACTCTGTGTAGTGTGTTTTTAATCTGCACATGCTTTAATCGTTACCTACTATATTATGTAGATTAAGGTAGTGGGAATAATGTTAAAACCCCCCTACACCTGCTGTAATATCAGTAGGATGTTTTTTTTTTCCCGCTTTGCATCTTTGCTTTGGTTTATGAACTTCACATTCTTGCCCAGTGGTACAATACCCATCTACTTCTTGACTAATGAATCTCATCTTTGGATCTAAATTCTGGTGACCCTACTACGATGTAGCCTTGCTTCTTGTCCATTGTGACCTGAAGACGGGTGCTCAGCAAACCTAACTAGAATTAAGCAGCAATTTAACAAAATAAACTAAATCTGGGGACATGGATTGAAGCTTAATTATAGGATTTGGAGGGGTCCTAAAACTCATGAGCCTTCACATGCGTGTATGCGGAATAGTATTATTGTACGGGGAGTGGGAAGGTTAGGAAATGGAGGAAACTACATGACAACACCCAGTCAAACTCCCTGTGACCCAAACACCCTGCTTTTTCCTCCCCCGTCCCCCTTCCACATTCTGAGTAGAGACAGCCTGAGAGGTGACATTCCACCCACCCCCATCAAAACAAACATGAAGACCACCTGAGGAAAAGCAATTGTTTTCACACATTTTCAATAGTCTAACCTTAACCCTTCGGGGCTTCACATTGCTTACATGCTTCCAAATTAGACTCCCGTTCTTTAGGAATCAATTCAAACGAAAGAAATCAATGTTGCAGACCAATGTGAAATGCTCAGGGACACAGGGAGAGGCTACCTTTATTTGAAAAATAATTTAAAATAACGAGAATTTTCTTGCATAGATTAATGTTGTGGGGCTACGTCTTTTGTTGGGAGCCAAATGGATATTTAAGCATGTATTATTTGATTAAACTCTCAATTTTATCCACAATTTCAAAATTCAAAGTAAAGTAAATGCTGCACAGACAGGGTTCCTCTATAGAAGTACCACACACTTACCTCAATTTCATGAGCAAACATCCACACACATTCGAACCTGGTGAGAAAACAAAAGGGTGCCACAGAGAAAATTCACATTTAGCTGTAAAGCCAAACAAATGTCCAAAATGACCAATGAAATTGGCTCTTTTGTTAACAAGTTAATGGTTGCTGTTGGGACAAAATTCCATAGACTGGACAAACACAAAGAAAGACGGAACTAGTGAGAATGGATGAATAGCTGCTTATTTCATTGGTGCCCAAGTATTAATAGCAGTAGAACAAAATCTCCAGGATTATAAAACACGAGGTTCCCTCCAATGGTCCATCAAATGGCAGGGAGCAGGACTGCATCTGAAAAGTCTGCTGTTGTTCATGTGGGTAAACAAACACCGCACAAATTCAGATAGGTATGTGGACTCCTTAATGATCCTTTCGCCCTGGGGTCTGCGATCAATTTCCAAGCACTCTTTATTTAGCAAGCGATAGCTATTGTTTCGAACATGGGAAACTATTTGAATCGCAGACAACTTTGTCCATGTATGCAACCAAAAACTCACAAGAAATACTTGAAAATAATGTGAAGACACATGTGCAAGACGGAAGCGCAAGAGCAGGGTTATCAAGAATGGTGTTATTGAGAACTTGCATCCAAATTGATAGAGAAGTACCCCTTTGTGAACCAAAGCCATTGTTTGCTCTTAATTCTATGTAAATTCTTACAAAGATGTTGCTCTCATATTGGCTGCAGGTAATCGTAGACATTATTTCAAGTGAGTGCACATTTCACACTGCGCAAATTCTGAGTGGCCAACAGCTCCAGATATTTAGCATGCCATATATCCCAAAACCAGTTGGCGACTCGTCCGCAACTCCAGTATTGGTACTCTAGTATTACAGTGGCTTAACATATAAATCACTCTCTTATTTCACAGCGATTTTAATGAAGTAAGCCACTTATTAGAAAGCATGAGATAATTTCAGCCTCAGCTTTCAGAGAGCACAGCAGAGGGCTACAGTGACGATGTTCTCTTCAGTACAGGCTCAGGGTGGAGGGACAACAGCTGAACAGGCAATCCTCTGTGTGTTTGTCCCCTTTCATTAACTCCACCAGCGCAACCGGCTTTTGCTCACTCATCTGGCTGCATTTTCAAAGCAGCCCAGTGGATAAGCCCTTGCTGCCCTGCAATGGTCAGATATGATGTCACTGTCGGAATGAAATAATAAGACAATTCAAGAAGATAATCTGTTCAGATTACATAAGTACTGTCCCTTCGCGTGACCTTCCAAGTCAAGCATTGAGGAACACAGCCAGTGGCCTTAGATTGGACTCCACGGAGAAAGTGAAGCTAAATTCAGAACATTTATATAATGCTCTGGAGTCAGGGGTGAAGTGTCTGGGTATGTAGGGTATGCACACTTGTGGGGACAGACAGGCGCTGAGGGGGACTGTTTAATAGAAAACACATGCAACTGACATTTACTTTAATACAGTTCTTTTATTTGCGATAAAGTAAATTTTTAATCATAACATTTTGTTCTGCATTTTCAAATGAGGCACCAACATTTTTTGCGAATTTTATTCTCAGTGTGCTGAATTCAACATATAGTTTTGAATGTATGCTTGATGTTCTTGTTGCATACATTCTTTTTTGCATTGGTGCCTGGGGCTGACGTTCGCCGCCACTGCATTAGACAAAGTTTTTGCTACACTCTTCAGGTTGTGTTTGCCAAATGGAGCAGGTCAGCAGACTGGGTTCTGTGACCCTGATCACTGGCTTTTTCCTCATGCCACCAAAGTCTGAAACAATGCGAGTACAGATGGCATGCATGCCATGCCAAATACCATACAAAGGAGTCCCAGATGGAGCACTATTTGGATTTATCTGCCTGATAAAAAGAGTTTGGAGAGATTGCACTGTTTAGACATTTAAATAATTCCCAAAATCTGAATTGAGTTTCCCTAATGTACCACAAATGTAACTCATTTTTGTAATTTATAAAAGTTTAAAATGACAACAATATATAGGTGTCGGGAAGGAAGGGCTAAGGGTAGGGGTAAGTGAGCGTAATGGAACTCAGACATTAATTTAAACCTTTTTTCCTTTTAAAAAGTTTCTTAAACTCAAAACAAATGTGTGTTTATTTTTGCATATCTAACAAATTGTGTTATTTTCACATTGACTTATTGAATGCTAAATAAAATGTTAAAAAGACTAGCCTAAAACATGCAAAGCAGCAAGTACGCTTAAATTAAAAAAAAAGAACACATCTATAACTAAAATGAACATAAAACTAGTACAAATCAGATGGAATCGTGATTCATACTTCTGATTTAAGGTGACGCACAGCCTATGGCATAACCTCTGCATAAACGCAAACCCTGATGCTGTATCTGACATGCTTCACCCAAACATTGTAACTATCTGCAGGAACAACAGTGATTGGTCGGCATGGCAGCATAGCAGGCTCTCAAACATAATCAGATATTTCCAACATGAACACATCAAATACAGACATGGTCCAAATCACTGAATTTTGGATTGAAGAATGAAGATGGTATATAACCATCTGTATGACGATTCCTCAGTAGATTTTTGGCAAGGGATAAATGTTATAAATTATAAAAAGACGATGAAATGTTACAATCATGCCCCCCCCCCCCCCTCCTAACTTGACCTCGGCTTTTGTCAATATCTTACAATGTTTTGGAGAAATTTCTCATTTATGTAACGGTTTCCAGTGGTTACAACACTTCCTGTTACATAAAGTAGCTGACAGTTGTTGACAGAGATAACACTGAACAGTTCTCTTAAAACTTTTCCATAGTGAAACATGCAAAAAAGTAAGAGTTAAGAAGACTGAATGAGGAATTATGTGTATAGCTGTGAAGTTCTTAACAGATAAATGAATTCTATTAATAAAACCAAAAATATGGAATTGTTTTGTTTTGTGTTGTGTTTTTTTTTTTTTGCTTAAAAACATTAGAGATTATTAATTGTAAGACCACTATGTTGTAAACATTCAAAGAGTCAAGTTCCCAGAATAAAGGCTCATACACACCTTCTCTCCTGACTACAGGTGCTTGCAATGACCAATCAGTGCAGCTGTTGCTCGTTTGTCCCAAATAAAAATGTTGTACTCTACCACTTCACTGCAGGATCTTGTTTGCATATCAGCAAACATGAGGATTGTTCTTATTTAATCATATTGACACTATCTTTTATCTGTTTGATATGTGTTAGAACCACCCTTTATGTTTCCTTTATGAGTTCTCTATGGACTTTAAGAATCATTTGTCTATATGCGAATGATTCCTCCGTCTGTTTAGCTAAGATTTCAATCCAAAACATCAATGTGTCAGTCCAACTAAATGATTCAAACATAGCTTTAGCCTTTTCCTTTAATATACAGTTAGTTAAGACACTACATTAAGACAATTAATGTCTTTATTTATATTTAAGGATCTTTTAAAATATCTGTCTCTTTTCATTAAATGTACCATATCCTGAGCATATTACACCACTAGTAGTTAATAAATAATCCAACTTCAGTCACTCATGAACTTTGGCCACAGCTGTAGAGATTGTCTTCTATTTCCATTTAAACTGCAGCCACTTCATTGAAACTTTCCCGATTGCATCAGAAGTTATAAGACTCTCCCAAAAGAAAATGCTTGACGATATCATGAAGCATATCAATCAAGCTCGACAGAGAGCAGGAGGCAGTAGATTGGATGTTTCCCCATCCACATCTTGACAAGACGATGGGAAATGGAGCTCTGTAGGATTTATTTCCTCATATCAAGCTTCCTTAAATTTACCAGCTGGTGGGAGAAAGAGTTTCACAGCCAGCAGCTACCTATCGCATTCAAGACTTGATTCGCAATGATGTAACTGATCTGAGCACATTATGAGTGAGAGACTGACAAGATTGAAAGTAGACACACACAAATATTTCAGATCAACCAGTGTCTCCCCCTTACCTCATCTCTTATATTCAGAAGGGACAAACTGGAAAACACACCTATGTTAGTCATAAAATCATTTCTTCACATGTCTGTTCATCCAGTCACAAATCTTGACAATTTATTGTTTCTTTAAGGATAAACCCTTTAACAGCTGACTAAATTCCGTCACAAGTGGAACAACAACGATTAAGTTATAGTTTTATTTTAATTTGGGACCAAATAAACTCTCCCGTTATAAGCATTGCACTAAATTGTTTCGTAATGACAGTTACGAAGACAACAGTTGACTAAAGTGCTGACAAAATGCAATTTCAAAGACAAGATAACTATGGTAACAAACAAAAAAACTATGTTGTATATCAAGCTGCGAATCTTTGCAGCTTTTCGTTTTCATTCGGGTCAATGTTATAGGCCTTTAAAGAACCCTTTCAAGGGGAGATAGTGATCGGTGGTATTTCATTCTTTCATTAAATTACTCATTAAAAAGTTACATGTATAAATTTAATTGAATCTGTGGAGAATGCTAAAGCAATTCACTCATTTCAACCAAGACAAGTTGAAATTACTAAAATATTGTTCTCAGTTTATGCAGGCTACAGATTTAAAGACCCAAATCCAGACTTGGGGGTAATATCAACCCCCTCTACACACACACAAACCCTTCAATGATCCAGCCTCTCCATGTCCTGCTCATCTCTGTCTCTGTGCCATTAGTCACAGTGTTGAGAACACAGTCGCCCCCTGCACCTGTCCCCATTCCTTTCTCACTTGCACCCCTGAAGAAACCATTAATGCCCTTCAAGAGTCATCTGCTCCACTGCTCAATTTTCATCCCTCAATCACACTCTGACAGTGTATTAAAACACGTTCTATGTCTAAAAAGTCGCATATGGGCGATTCAACATTTATTCCATCTGATATGAAGCAAGTGAAAAGTGAAATCCCATAATACACAGGTGCTCCATTACCTTCATCTCGCATTAATTTCTGTGGTCACCGTCAGTTTAATGAATATTGCCTGGTGCTCCATCTGTGCAAGGTACTCAAATCAGACTTATATCTCATGCATTACTATAAAAATGTACACAGTTGAGTCGTGTAAAGTCCATAAAGATGATTTCCCTCAATATAACAAGAGAATAAAAATGCTTCTGATTTAGTCTCACATTAAGCTTATGCAGTTTTTTTTAAATACAAAGCCATGCCTTGTCTACCTTAAAACAGAGCACTGGGAATTTATTTACATTTAGACACTTTTATCCAAAGTAAAATACTGATCTGAAGAAAAAAAAAACAAGCTATTTGTGCTCATTGAAAAGAATAATTGTTTTTCAAAGTTGCGAGAGTCTCTGTTTTTCAAATTTGGAATGGAAGAGTTTTCCAAAAGCCAGGAACAGTAAATGAGAAGGTTCTGGTTTCTGAAGGCAGGCTTCTGGTGGGATTGTAGCACTACAAGAGTAGTGCTGATCCAGTGATTATTCTTCACACAAGCATCTGCGTTTTAAACTTAACACAGGCTGCAATGGGGAGCCAGTGTAGAGCTGCTGAAATCTGGATCATTACATTATTTACTGCTCATTAGGTTTAAATAATTAAAAAATGCTCATGAATGAATTTAATTTGAAGTTTCTCCATTCAAATTGAATTCGCTTAAGAATCCCAGTTTATAAAAAGCATCCTTTCAATGGTTCCCAATCTGCTGAGTTACAATTTTAGTTTCTCTACACCAATCAAAAACGAATAAAGAGGAAATGAAAGAAGAAAAGGGGATTTCTCAAGAATAAGGTTACTGTTGCTATATATACAAGACATTTAAAATGCCACATGACAGCTCTCACATGAAAGCCCATTCTGGGAGTGTGGAAGTTTTGAGAATTTTCCAGTAAAACTTTGTAGCATTTTGTCATTGAAACTGGTCACAGCTACCTGGTGAAATTGGCACATAAAGGCATTGTATTTCCTGATGTTTTGGAAATACAATGCCTTGTAAGAAAACATGAACACGAAGGTGATGAAAACATGAAGATTTGACTTTATTTTCAGTCTGTGTTTATATTCACACTAAAAGTGTTATTGGAGCTTTATGTTAACTTTGGAGGTCCGTGGGTTTATTTGTTACTACTTTTTGCTATAATAAACTAAATTTATTTAATTAATTTTTAGTACAACTCCAGCTTCTTCTTTTTTTTTTTTTTTACAAATAATTTTTCATTACATTACACAATAATAATTCCATAACAAAACTTAAAATCATGCAAAAACTTAAATTCCGAGTAGAACATTTTGTACTGCAAAAATCTCAAATATTGAGAGCAAACAGTTTTTATGTTTAATAGCAAAAATCAAGTGTTGAGACAAAATATAAATTCAAAAATCCTACAATAAAATAAAAACAAGGTCAAAACCAGAACTTTAAAAAACACAAGCCAAATCACAGGTATTGTACCTTCAAGAGCCATCCATTCATTCTACATGCTGTAATAAATATATTTAAATGTGCTGAAATGGAGGAAGCTGAATGGGCAATTATGTACTGCTTGAAAACCAGAACAAAGTTACATTAAATCAAAGAGTTGAATGTTTAGTTTCATTGCGAACACTTTGATGGGGTCAGGTTCATGACAGAATTCAGAAGTAATTAGATAACCCTTTAGATTCCAGTTAATCTCCTTAAACGTTTCAGTGATTTCCTAGCTTAAGTCGTGTACATAAGACTATAAGCCAAAGTCATTTCCTTCTGAACTCCGAAATGGAAGCACAAGAGTGGTGAACCATATACAAACTACAAAGAGTGAGCGCTCATGAAAGAACCAAACATAATGTGTGTCAGAAAGCATGGATCATCTTTCAGACATTCCTGAGGGTCATCGTTCATGAGGTCAAGACTGCTGCAGTGTATTAAACCTGCTAAGCACCATTAGGGTTCAAAATGTAAAATTAGGTTCTTGGGAGTTTGACTTCAATATAAGGCATAACATTTGAAGTGATTTTTGTTGTTCTTAAACTTCAAAATATATGCATGTTCTGGTTGTATCGATACCTTAAATTGTCATATGGTGCGACGTTTAACACTTTATATTTTCGTATAGAGTGAAAATGGAGTATGTATTTTCTTCAACTCACTTCCTCAAACAATTTAATTAAGACTTTTTTTGATTAACATTTCTGTCCCCATACTTTGGTATATTTTTCAATACCATCAAGTAAAGGAGGGCATCGCTACTGAAATCTTTCAAAATATTTTTAATAAATTCAAATTCAAATTGTAAGAGGAACAACATTTATATTTCTTTTTTTATCTGCATCTCCCCCATCTTTCATAATTGTAGAAATAGTCAACATTTAATTTTGAAACTCCTCCCTTTTAAATCTGCCATTTTTTCAGTTCATGAACACGTTCCAATTACGATTTTGTATTTTGAGTCAAGTTGTTACGGTCATGTCCTCAACCATTAATTTGTTGCTCTACTGACCTCCACTTTCTTTCATAAGGCTTGCGTGCATTTAAAAAAAGACAATCATTGAGTATCTACTGAGTCACAGTGATTTAGGTCATTTAAAAAACAAAAGGTTGCTTGTTTTTATATCTTAAACAGTGTAATTTCACGGTACGATGAGCCCGAAGCTTAAGCAGCCTTTCTAGAACATCAACTGTATAGAAGCGCCGAGTTAGTCGCCCGTCATCAAAGCTGCTTTTGCCTGAAGACAAACATCCTCAGAGGAAGGTCACTATGTTTACAGCCAGGACAGACGTGTACCCTCTCACAAAGCCAACTTTCGTTCACAATGTCAAAGCCGTGTGAATTAAAGCTTTCCCTCTGACAGTTGGTAGGCCCACTCGCTGTGTAGACGTTTCTTTTCATCCATCTTTGTGCTGATGGGATCTGCTGCTGATTGTGTTTGTGCCAGTGCTCCAACTAATACAAAAGCCTCACTGTCAGACACAGAGGTGTAAATCTTTTTCACAAGAGGGAACTATTGGATAAACACTGAAATGGGTAAAACAAAGCTAATGATAAAATGACGCCTGCTGTCTTCACACAAACTTTTGAGGATCATATTTCAAACAAAGACATAATTGAAACAAAAGTGCTTTCAATAATTCTGCTGCTTTGCTGCTTTCCATGGTCGCTATACGCCTTTCGGTTCTCAACACTACAGCTGTCATGTTCCATTTTGATTGTTCAGCTATAACCTCACGTTTTCCCTCCCAGTGTGTAAGAAGAGATTGAAACTGCAATTCATTCATTGGACACTTAAATCTGACATCAGAAGGATGATTCCCCTTGAACCTTGTGTTAAAGCGTTAGATTAAACCTTAAAACTGTGAACTATACAGGCATCTTTACTTCCACGTCCTGCCTCAGTGCACAATTTTGATTATCTGTTGTACTACATATCCATGGAGGGCTACAGACAACTTAATTCTCTGATCACATTCACAGAAATCTGTGGGTGATGTCATAGACACTATGTTTTATACGGTCTAGGGTTACAACTGTAGGCTTGATTAAATGGAAGGTTATGGTCTAGGAATTTGGTTGAATAAGGCTATGTTTAAATTCTAGCGATTCTTTGTATGTTGAGCCATGTCAATGGCAAACTTAAATGTAATGTTTAAATTTACCAACAAAAGTGTTTGTGCCAAGGGATGCTGAACTGCAGATAATATTCTAAAACAAATTATTAAATAAATCAATATTGTCAGAAATAAATTTGGTACAAGTTTATAATTTTTGTAATGGCCTTTCTGCAGATTATTATAACAAGTAGGTCAGAAAGAAAAGTATCTGGGCTTATTTAATTCTTAATTCCACTGATGGAGACCTTTTATAACTTTTCTGAATTTCCTCTAAAAAGATGTACAGCAAGAATGCAACAAAATGCATTTTCTCACACCACGGCATGACACACTTCCCTAAATGCTGGGTGCGTGTTTGAGATTCAAGTCAAGTCTGAAAAGCAGGTTTAACTTGAAACAAAGACTATTGTTTCTGTGCACATCTCATTAATGTTAGAAAAGATGTTGTGGCGATGATCGTGGCAAATGAGAAATTTGAAGACAAAAAAATGGAAGCTTATTTGACATAAGTGACTGTACTTTTGCCCTTTTCCTATAATATATGCAATTTTTTTATTCTGAATCAGAAATGAACTTCCAAAGATCCTCGGTCTTTGCCAATCTTCCTGTAACTTGGAGCTGCTTAGTGCTGGGATCAAAGGTTGGTCATATTTTTTATAGCCTAAAAAAATTTATTGTGTATTGTGGGTGTTGAGAAACTAATAGGCTTCATAAAACTTCGCTCCAGATCTTTTTAAATCTTTTTTGGAATCAATGATTATGGCAGATCTATACTTATAGAACTTAAAAATTGATGGCTTTGAAAATAGAATTCATGTCATGCTACATCATTTCAGCTACTGTAGTAATTTGACGCGGCATGTTGCCAATATAGTGTCATTAATTGGCTAACGACACACTGCCACTGTAACAATGTTGTTGTTTATTTTGAAAACGTGACCTCTAGTGGTGAAAAGTTTCAACCTTTTTGTGCCTAGTAAATGTCTCAAAAACACAGTTTAAACAAAAGTTTATATTTACCACATATTGGAGGTTTAAAAAGCATGGTTTCCTGGACAGTGAATTATTTATTATATATTTCAGATTAACTCACATAATTCAGATATTGAATATACAATGAATGAGTTACAAATGCATAACCTTCTATTTAGACACATTATAAATACATCCTTAAATTATGTAAATCTTATATACAACATGGTCTTAATAAAAAACTTTTATACCCACTTCATCAGAACAATGCTGTTTTAAGGCTGTTTTTAGGTCCTGGTCCACCAATTGATGTGAAGCAAACGAACGATATTATAACTAGCGCTGACTCATTATGTAATGCATCATCATTAGATTTAGAGACTGCTACTGCATCCGTTGGAAACAAACCAAGGACTGGCAGACTCCATCATAATCCTGGATTTAACTGAACATGCTGAAGCATGTGGGACATGGGAGCTTACTACAGAAATTTAATGTACATGTACATCAATAAATAGTCATCTTCATTAGACAGTAAAGCAATTTTCATTAAATAACTTCCCCTTCCTGGAATTACTGAAGGTTATTGTGTGAAATCATGGCTGTCGTTTGATGCTATTTAAATAAATAAGATAAATCAAATAATCTTAATATATAATCTCTTAGTGTGAGAAAAAGTAGGAAGATTTTGATGTAATGGCCAAACAATTACTGTATCTTTTAAACCATTCGATTAACAGCGGATAAGACATAAAAAATGTTTGTACATTATTAAAGAAGAACCTGTAAAAAAAAATAAGGATAAGCATGCAGAGCTTGGTTCAAAATGCCTCCAAATGAAGATTGTATCATCGGATGCATGACTTCAAAAAAGGCATTTCAAGAAGTTATCAAATAATTGAATCTGACTCTAGATACAGATGATCTAGATTGCAACCATTACGCAACTATTAAAGCTTGAACTACAGAAATCAATGTAAAGCCACTACAACAATCAGCCATGGTAAAAAGGCTAGCATTACTATAGGAGTTGACAAAAACAGAATAATTTTAAATGTTATTACACTTTATCTAAAAATCATACATTGATGTGTTTATAAAATTTCTTTCAATCTTCCTAAGCCAAACTGTCCACTATTAAAGCATGTTAAATTCATTGAGCAGGTTCTTGCTCAACTGTGATGTTCAGAGTATATAAATGTATTAAAGTAAGGAACATACATTCCTTATCTGTCCCAATTACAAACTCTGGAAGACTGATTAAAATCCCAGCTCTCTGGTAGAACTAGTCCTCCACTGTTATGGAACACTGACCTAAATGAAGAGCCTCGGGCAGCCGGAGTTGACGGACATGATTCTATTACACAACAAGAACTGTACTTCATCACTGATGCCCTTGCTCTGACCATAGTGAGGTGTTTCGAATGTTATCGTGTCACTCATTGACCAGCGTCTGTCATTAACAACACTTCTAAAATAATTCAGTAGGTGCCTACTCCACAAACTGGCAACCCGTGTCCCATCATACAATTCTATACGAGTAGAGTTACTTCTTATTGCTTAGCATTCTTCTTACAATACAAATGTTTTAATAAACTTTTATCAGCTATATTTAATTTATCTTATAATATTCACTTGCCAGTAGGTTAAGTTGGTACACACTGGTTAAAATGTATGGTTTGATAACATAAAAAAATGGTTTAATGATGAGCAAAATGGGCAAGAATTTAGAATTTTCCATATTAGCATAATGTACTTTGTCACAGGAGCCCATTTCATTTGCATTTTGGGGGGTTTTTAGATTGGGTAAGAGCTTGTTGGTTACTATTCAGCAAGTGGGTGTCAAATTGTTGCATTTATACTACGCCATAGATTGGCTTAATTTGGCTCAACCTGTGTTTATTTGGCCAATTACATAACGCGCTCCTCCTGAAATTTGTTAATAATACGTCATATAAACTGTAGAACTGTAACAGCTTCTTTCAACTATAAAGAAATTGTTTGTATTTATCAAATATTATCTGAGAAAATGGAAGTAAAACTTTATCGTTAAATGTAACTAAAATGTAATATATATATATATTGTAATTTGAACCTCCACACAAGAATTTGTATAGAAAATTCTATACTAAATACTAGCTGAAATTAAAAATTGAACACTCATTTTGATTGATTTTTTGGAGGCAACAGACTTTATTTTTCAAGGACTTAATGCTTTGAATGATTTTGAAACTTTCAGATGAGCAGTTTATCGATAATGTTAGAGAACCCGAAACATTGTTGCAGTAAATATGTGATCAAAAAGAGAGAGCAGAAATGTTATATTTGAAATACAAGTCAGTAGACAGCAAGGTCGAGCAAGAAAACATCAAAGATTCCATTCATTCCTCTTGCAAACCAGTCATGCATTCTATTTGAAAAGGTTATTGAGAGACCTGACTGGCGTGTGTTTGCAGAGAACACACAGAATGCAAAAATCAATTTGGCTTTGGCACATTATAATTGCATTAATCCTTAAAGCTCACCTCATTGGAGTTAAGCCTTCTGACTGATCTCATGTGCCGACTTCCTCTGGAGCACCCTCCCATGGAGAAACCATTGTTCGACAAGCATAAGTTAGCATAATGCTATAGGCACTGATGCTCCAGTGTGGTTCTCATAGGTGTCATTAGTCTGCGAAAGCATGACTGGTGCCCAAAACTTCCTGAATACTCACCCACTGTGAGTATCCTCAAGACTGAGCAACAGAGCTGCTAAGGCTTCAAAGAGCAAGTGTTAACTGATAGTGCAGTAGAACCTTACACAAAATCCCACAGGGCAATATGACAAACAATTGCTGTAAAAATATAAATCTATTTATAGACTTGCTTTCATTTATCTTCATGCTCATTTATTATCTTCATTTCATTTATCTAATGTTGATCCATTATTAAGATATTTTGTTTAAATGATTCTTATTTTATACTTGAATGACTTCTTTTTTTTAACCATAGAAAGAAGAAACAGGTATTTTCTTACGGCATTATGATCGCCCAGTGGTTTTTCAATCAGTGTCCCAAATATGGTGGGCTGCAAAAGAGAGAAGAAAGACAAGGTCTCAAAAGCTGACTGAGGAAATAAACATCTAGTCTTTGCTCATGACCCGTTACAGTATCATAGGCATTTCAAAAACTTTGCAGGACAAATGGAGCTTTTCCGCTGAATGGTTCGGAACATTTAGTTTCAGTATGGATGCCTTGCTTTCCATTGTATTGTCTTATAAACGCCATCATACGATCATGTTGTGCCTTCGTGTTTGACCAAGTTAGATTATTATTGATTTAGAGGTATTTTCCATGATGATTAGCTGAGTGTTTTGTGTGAAACTGTTCATAGTGCTACTACGTTTGCTTTGAAAGTGATCAAACTCATTGGCAAAAATTGGTACAGTCAGACTTTGCAGATCCTACACCAAACGGTTTGTTTTATCACTAATTTGAAGTTCTGGGAAAATTGCTGAGTTAACGAACAGCATTGGAAAGAAAAATAATTTCAGACCAAACATTTAAATTATGCTCCTACATTTATTGACTTGAATATAAATCGTTTTCTCAAGTCATCCACGAAAGCAAACATTCAGAATCCAATGAAAAAAGCCACTGAAACTTTGATCATTATTACACCAGAAACAATTTAAATCAGTTTTAAGCCAAGCGAAACATTATGTATAGATTACCAATAATGTGTCATGAAAAGTTATGTTTATAAAGTGGAAACTGCTGTTCAGAACCTGTTTCACACAGGGTCCCCCCTCTAACTTACGCTACAGAATTAAAACTGTAAAAAATGTAAAGTGTTTTGGTGTAATAATGATCAAAGTTTCAGCACCTTTTACTATTGTCTGTCAATAATACAGAGGAGAACCAGTTCCCAGAAGCGGAGCGCAACATCACAATTTAACAAGTGGATAGTAAATATTGAATCCTGGATGATCCTCATCTTCAAATTGTGTCAATCTTATCTGTCGTGCCTACAAGAGTAGATCAATCCTTGGTACCCTAGACCCCACATAACTTTACTTAATAGTGTACTTAATGTTAACATATTCCTCAATATCAATCATTCATAGCACCCCATCCCTTGTTTATATTCAAAATAAGTGAAACTACACATGAAAATGTGGTCCAACCGTTTTAATCTCTAGTTGAAGCATTTAAAGAAAGAAACAAATAATTGTTCTAAGACAGGAAATCATTTACATCTAATCTCATTTCTGTTGCCATATTATTAGTTGGCACGTGCATTTGACTATGGGTTTATCATGTAGTTTCACGATATGGCTCATCATGATTGTGTGAGTTTCCTCCAGGTACTCCAGTACCAAAACCAAAAATATGTGTCAGGTTAATTGAAGGCTCTAAATTCCCCTTAATAGTGAATGTGTGCATTGCCCTGTGATGGTAGGGGACCTGACCAGGGTCTACTCTGTATCCTGCCATTTGATTGAAGTGCACTGACCACGAAAAAGAAGAAGCAGGCTAAGACAACGAATGGTCGAATGAATGCCCTCTTTCCACAGTGAGTAAGAAAACCTTCAGAATGGACTAAACAAACAGGTAGAAATTATAAAGGTATATCCTTGAGCACTGACTCCTTTGAACTCTGCAGGCTCTAAAGGCTCTAAATGCAAATAAACTGAATTCACTTGAGCCAGTGAGTCACTTTTTCTCTCGGAAGAGTTATTGCTTCAAATAGTCATTTTCTCCATCATTTTTTTTGTTTGTGTATCATTAGTTGCAGCTCTTTGTTCTTTCCTTGTTCTGTCAATTGAGGTCTAGAAATATTGATCTCAGATTTACAGAAGACAAC
Source organism: Danionella cerebrum (assembly GCA_007224835.1). Taxonomy (NCBI): domain Eukaryota; kingdom Metazoa; phylum Chordata; class Actinopteri; order Cypriniformes; family Danionidae; genus Danionella; species Danionella cerebrum. Next base: position 39,063 of record SRMA01024010.1, read on the forward strand.
AGAATGTAGACTGAACCTTTAAACTCTGAATACTTAAAAAGTGGTTTATAAACTCGATTGACAATTAGCTCATTGTTATATGGGTTGATAGCAAGGTGTAGAGATGTCAAGGATTTAATCAGAGAGTACTTTGTTTTATGAGCATTATTAAGCCACAAAAATCAAGGCAGACATCAACTTTTATGCGAGCAATGAATGATGGATCTCACAGGTTACTCCAAGGAAGCAACATTCTACACATGTCCAGAGCAGGTTTAATTATTGTGGCAAGGAAATAATGGCCATAATAAAACAGCTGGATGTATTAATTGTGTGAGCAGGTGTCTGTGTCTAGATAAATGTAAATTGCGTGACTGTAGACAGGGAAATAGAGCTCATTTGGATAATTAAAAAGTCTAGACCTCCTATTACAGATGAGACAACATAACAGAGAGCACCTCGTCTTTCAAGTCCATCGGTCAGTGATCCAAAGCAATTAACAAAATAACAGTGCAAAGTAACAGCCCCCGCTGGCTCTGGCAGAGAATGACAGAAAAGGTAGCAAAGCAAGTCATGCATGTAATTAAACCATTCCTTGAATACAGTGGGAGGAATTGTAATGGGGTACCAAAACAATCTGTCTCCTCTGCAAAGCTGTAGGTCCTCTCTTGTGAACTTACTTTATCTGCCTGGGCCAGAAAGGTGATCAAACAAACCCCCAGTTCACTCACGGGGGAGGTTTTTGTACAGCTCTGTTCTCATCTATCCGTATTTTCAGCAAGCAAGGCATATGTTGTTCTCATCCATTCTCAATTTCAGTGCTAATGGTACCACAACACAGATTTAAATGCTTGCAGGATAAATATCATATCATATATCTGTGCAAATGAGACATGGCACAGATAGTTAGTAGGTCACCAGTTTGAGGCCAACCAACATTCTTCCTTGAAGAGTTTGCATGTTCTCCCCATGCGTGGATGTGTTCCCACTGGGAATTCTGGTTTACCCCACAAACAAAAAACTTGCTTCAGCTTAATAATCCCTATAATGGGTGACTGTTGCGACCAGTGATGGACTGGCAACCTGCTCAAGGGATGTCATTCTCCCAAATGAACCAAAGTAAAAGTAAACCCCTTTTGAGCCTTTCAGCCAAGTTTCTTCCCAGAATATGTCAAACTTGAGGAAACATTTTTTGTTAATCAAGAGATATGTTTACACCAGCCTCCCCCCTCCCCCCCGTCACTGCCATTAACAGTGTCTGATCAGGAAAGCCTAATCGACTGATATGCAAACAGGACTGGAAGGGTTAATTTAGGTATCTCCCCACAATTTCATTTTGTTTAACTTTGTTTAAATATGCAATAGTGTATTTTCTCTGTGCAGAGGCTCAAAGAAAATTCATCATTCCATGAGGTGAAAAACTCACGTCCAACACATGGTCACCCAAAAGCCCAGAGGCAAATGGAAGACTACATCCGAACTAATTTGCATTTTAAAGAGCATATAAAAAAACAGGGCAAGAGGGAGAGTGTGTTTGGCTAACGCATTGTGTCAGGGGCAAAACCATGCTTTGGCTTTGTGTAACTTAACAGATATCTTTATGTGTGTTATTCATAAATTTTTTTGTAAATATTTGGACAACAAGCCTGTCTTCTCTGGAATATATTAGTTAATATTCTTTAGAGACTACACAGTGTGACATACTATGTTTTCTGCCTTAACAAAATACACACCAAGACTTGTAGAAAACAATTTAAAACATTGAGAACTGTTTGGCTGTGCCTAAGAACATGCATCGCATTAGTTGTGATCGTTTTACTAATGAAAGTCTACATGCGCAATATGCTCGACAAAATGATTGTTTGAAGTCATTGGGGGGCACAGTGGTGCAGTGGGTAGCCCTGTGGCCTTCCAGTTAGAAGGTTGTTGGTCACCGGTGACCTTCCTGAAACTAGTTTGCATGTTCTCCCTGTGCTTGCGTGGGTTTCCTCCAGGTTTTCCCCAGAATCCCAAAAACATATGGTTAGGTTAATTGAATAATCTAAATTCCCCTAAGGTGTGAATGTGCGTGTGAATGTTGCCCTGCGATGGACTGGCAACCTGTCCAGGGTGTCCGCCCGCCTCTCGCCTAATGTGCCCTATAGATAGGAACCAGCAGACCCTCCAAAAAGGGATTAAGCGGGTTGGAAAATGGAAGAATGAATAAGAGTCATTGGTAGTCTCAAGAGTACATGCCTGGTCAAAGTCTGGGAAACACTGCTCTAGGTAAATATTTTTTAGCAAAAATACATTTTTATGCACTCACACTTTCTAGCATGTTAAATTATTTAACATCGAACATACTCAAAACTTTTTTTCTCTCTTATTTCTTTATTTTGTTTTTATTTTAAAACTTTTTTCAATACTTTTTTATAATTTGGTGCTGTCATTACACTGAAAAAAATTAACAAACAAATATATATATATATATATATATATATATTAAATTTTAATTTCTCTCATTTTTGCACATTCATGCGAGGTGAAAGGGCGAAAGTGAACACATTGTTCTGAGCATACATTTGTTGCTGCCAGCACGACTAAAAAGACCCCAAAATTTAAGTGAGTACCGTAAGTTTAAAAAATGTGAACAACAACATCGGGCAAAAAAAAACATCCTTACATGCTGTAAATCCTATACATTTCAAGTTGTTTGTTCACTGCAACATTAGTCTCTGGGACAAAAAACCTTGTCTCGTAAGGACTGTGTTTGGAATCACTAGTGAATCATTCTTGCCAAAGACACAGGTGCATTGAGGTGCCCCGTCATCTCACAGACATCCCTGTCACCTCTGTGACTCACACTGATGTCTGCGGGGCAACCTCATGAAGGTATTCAAACTTCAGCTACAGTATAGTGACACATAAGCAAATCAGTCCTTATCCACTTAATCTGCCAAAATGCCAATTTAGTTCATCAGTGTGATGAGTTTTATCAGATGCAACGGGAGAGTAAGACCGGTCCAAGAAACAGCTGTTGGCTTTTTAAGTGAAATATTTATTGCTACAGTTTAGAAGGAATGCAGGGTTCAGTGGAGTAGAAGTTAAAATAGAGAACGCATCAGTCAGCAAGACTTTTGCCATTTGTCTGATGGATCTGGCATTCATCTGACAGACGTATGACCCATATATCATATGCATCATTGCACCATTAAAATCTGATTAGGGAGAGATGGAGAAAATACACATTGTATGCGAGACTCAGCTGAAAGCATCTACAGATTATTTAAGAGGTGAACTAGAGTGCAGTCCCTCATACCTGTGGTTCATTCAGTAGTAAAAAAATAAAAAGCAAAGTTTCACCACCAGTTCAAAATTCCTATTTAGTGATTTCAAGTGTAGCTTTGTGTTTGTGACGAGAACACCATTTGTTGTGAGCTCCTGCTTCAAGGAAACACATGATTAGGGGTGAAAGATTAAACCTGAAACTTAATGGAATTCTAGTAATTGCATGGATAAATTTCAAATAAAAGAAAAACAAAGGATAACCAAATTGACTTAAATAGTGATTGTTTTTGACAACGCAGGATGTTTATCGCATTTGTGCTTGAACACTTATTTTAGCATGCAAGCTAACAAAGGTTTAGCACGATAACATGAACTCGGTCACTTCATTGTATTTCCTCAATGTGTTTCTTTACATTAAAGACACGCATAAGATGTACGGTAATCGTGAAAGGAGAAGATTACTTTAGGGAATGAATGTGTGGCAAGTATTGCCCACCTCGCCCATTGACAAGAAATGCTTCTGACTGAAGACAAATGTAAATTATATTTTTCTCTACAATTTCTCACGATGTACCTAAAGATTACAAGTAACTCTCAATATTTACTCAAATAAATATAACTGAATAAATAGGTTACTACCCATCCCTAGTTAAGAACAAACAAGTACAACCATTACACCTCACCCTAAAATGATGGTGGCCAAAATTCCTCGAAAACAGCTTTCATCAGTTATTGACAATCAGAAAACTTAATTTTCTTAATGTTACATTTCACTGATGTTTGAAAAATTTGACAAATGACCAAACTACAAAGTTTTAAACTACAGAGTTTTTAAAATAACCCAATTTGCGTTAACCTTAGACAGACGGGTCTAAATCAATGATCAGCATCGATTTATAAATCCTTGTCTGAGAACAGACAGCTGGAGGATGTCTCAGAGTTTAAAGGTTCTATTTTAGTCACCCAGAACAAGCATCTTGCCTTTTAAAAGAATTTACTCACATATTATTTAATAAAAATCAGCATTTTTAATGAACAGGAATCAAGTTCTTGCAAAAACAAAAACATATTTTTGAAACAACACAATTGCATTCATGGACATAATGAGTGCCCATTTCATTCTCCCCCCCTGCCGATTTAAAAACAGGAAAAATCAATAGCTGTCTTTTTTAAAGCATCTCAGCATATCACGTTTGTGGAGAGTGTATACCGTAAGTCTGATTAATGCAGCCTGGGAGATGCTAATGTTTTTATGGTTCCAGAGATGAGTCGATGCCATTATTACACTTTCAGCAACCTTCAGGTGATGCATTGCAGTAGTACATGCCATCATTTAAAAACAATGGAATGTTTCGACTGTTCCCTATAATCTGCACTCTGACCTCAATATTTGTTAAGTGGAACATGTCACAGAGGTGAAAAGATCACATCTGCAGGAGCCTATAGATAATCCACTTATAGTGTAGGGGCAAGGTCGTATAAATCAAAAAGATTTGATCAATAAAATCTCTTAGACAGCAGCATTTGTTTTATCCCTTCATCCTCTCAGATCTATTCATTACTGAATGTGTTTGCTAAACAAATATGTCAGTTAGTGTATTTATGTGTTTTTTTTAAACATTTTATGAAAGCACAGGGAGAACCTCCAATGATTCATAATGAACTGAATGAAAGAATTGTCATGAAACGAGACGGAGCTGTTTGGAATCAAATAAACCCACAGTTTGGAGGAGGAGCGTTTCCTTACGAACCCAAAAAACATTGCTGTTTAGGAGATATTACCATAGTGAAGGAGATATTATGTTGTAGGGGTGTTCTGCACACATATCAGCATCAATGGGATAATACGTTGTGGACTATTGGTCATAAATGGGCAAACAACCAAAATCCTTCCACCTCTTTTGTGACCTATAATAAACAAGGATGAGTATGCTGCAACATCACTTTGTCTGGGTTTCCTTTAAAAACTGGAAATTCGTCCGTTCCCTGTGGTATAACTGGGACATGTGGTATAACTGGGACATGTATGCACGGTTGTGCAGGGCGACGCAGGTTCCAATCCCGAGCCCGTCGTCATCCCCCCCCCCCCACATCTCTCTTCCTGTTTACCTACTGTCCTATCCATTGAAAAAAAGGCCTAAATCTTTAAAAAAAATGGAAATTCCAAAATTATCTGAAAAGTTAAAGCCCTGCAGTGGCCAAGCTGGTCTCCAGACTTGAATACAACTAAAAACCTTTGGAGGGAGCTGAAGGTTTGAGTTCCTTGAGAGGTCTGTAAAGGCACGATGTAGATTAAATACCCTGGCTAAGAGTTCAGCAAATTGAGTGAAAATGCTGTCCTCTATTACTGCCAACAACAGTTGTCTTCAAATTGTAAGTCAAGTAAAAAGTAAATCAGATTATAGCTTTTTTTTTCAAGCTGCCATTCGGTTTCATCATTATAGTTATGGACATTTATTTATTTGCCCAGGGGAAGATGTTCAAAATCAACAAGGGGTCAAATATTTCTATCCCTCAACTGTGATCTTCCTTAAAAATTTGTAAGGCATAGAACAAAAGACAAAGGTTGTTCTGATATTGTGCAAACACACACCTTTCCTTGGGAATTTCCAAAGTGTATGATAAGACAGCAATAAACACAACGAAAGTATGTTTTGGCTTTGATAATAGAGAAGAATGTCTTGATGGTAACGACAAAGAGACACAAGATAATCCTTCACAGGAAAAAAGGAGGTGAGCTCAAAGGAAAGGGTGCAACCAAAAACAAACCCAGTCCAAGGCCCGCGACTAATAATACTGCTCTCACACACTTATCCCAGCCTCACAATTCTTGTTTACAGAACAAATTCTAAAAATATTGCCAAGTTTAAAGCAGATTACCTGAGTCTATTAGCTGTAAAGCAAAACCCCTTGATGTCACGTTTAAATGAAGCCTTTGTTAGCCAAGTCTAAGTCAGGTAAGTTCAATAAAAGCTTTCTGCTACTTGATCCAAGCTTCACATTCCCATTATCCCTTTACTCTGCCGTAAGCCTAAAAAAAATCTAAACTTGGCATCAAATGCATAGTATCAAAGTATCAGAGGAATCCAGTAACTTCGGCTGAGCTGGAACCAAGCAAATGCAGCCTTGGATTGAGAACAAGTTGAGCACATGCCGACAGAGAGGGAATCTGAAATTGCTGAGATGAAAGTCATGTTTAAGCATTCCTAGACGTTCTCCTCAGAAGGACCGTGACTGTCTGTGTGCAACACGATCAAAGCCTTGCCTCCAGTGCCAGGCTCATGGAGTGTGTCAGTGTGCATTTGTGTGCATCCCAGCTCCCTGTGGGTTAATGGGTACAATGAAGAACTCTGAGCTTTGATGGAGTTGATGCTTGACTCACCACTGCATTGTCTGAAGGACAGCCTCTATTTGGATCCGCGATCTGTAGCATTACTCTGTCTACCCAGAGTAACAAAATAAAAATCATTTAACTCCTCATTTTGCTGCCTACAGTAAATAATTAGACGGATCGATGCAGACATGCGGTTTGGCAAGGATTCTTACAATTATTTCAGGAATAGCTAAGAAAGCAGAATTGCATGCCTTCCAGAGTTCATCATTATTCTATGATGTTGTCTTCTATGCTTCATTCCTACCCCAGACATGCTCAATGATGTTCATGCTTGGTGACTGTGCTGGCCAATCCTGGAGCCTCTTGATCGTTGGAGATTTCTTGGCATTCTAGACTATTGATGTGGCTTCCACCTTGCAGATCTCTCATACACCCCCATACTGAATGTAATCTGCAGTTTTTCCACCACCAAACTTGTGGTGTAATTCAAAAGAATCTGAAAAAAATCCACCTTCTGCCACTTTCCAGCATTCACAATTGTCTTTGTGTAGTGCTGGCTTCTGGGCACTGTTTTGAGCATGGAGGCCATTTCAAGACAGAATCGGGCAACTCTTCTGGTTGAAACAGGAACTTCGGGTGAGCAGGCCTTGTGGAGCTCTACTGCCGTAGAAACATTGAAGACATTGAGAACATTGTCTGTCACATCGGCAGTCAATCTGGTTTTCTGCCTCTTGATAATCAACACTCTAGTCTCAGGGTGAATCTTAAGCTTGTTTGCAGAGGTCTAAAACGTTATTACAATAGCAGCAATTTCAGGTCAATATGTATACAAGCGACAAGACTTTATTCTTTTCTTTTTTTGGGGGGCGTATTATTTTAGTGAAGATTCCAGAAAACATTATCTTGTATCATTGAAACCGAAATAGCATTTACACCTTTATATCACTGTTAAGCTACAATCAGCCAAGGTACTGCAGTGCATGTTCTGTATAGTCTATATAAATATGTGCACCATCTCTCAGGTCTGGCTGTCAAAGAGCAGCGGTGGGAAAATATCACTGATGTTTCCTGCCTCAGGGCAACTGCAGCTTACACTCCAAAAATCAATATTTCATGTTCCCTACAGGAGATGACAGTAGCAAAGAGAGAGTAGAGTCAGAAGGAGAACATACCCGTTGTTTGGTGACATTTCTCAGTCCAATGTGTGGCTGACTCCGGCACTGCGGAAGAAAAGAATAAAGAATTTATTTTTCTGCACTCACCTTAACACACATTCTTATACAGGACAGTGTTACTCTTGTTTTAACCTCAACATTTGTTCATTCTTCAGTATTTAGTGGTGGGGGTTTACAGTAAACCAAATAAAACTGAAAGGTTTGAGGGAGAAATGTGAAGAACTTCAGGCTGGAAATTGCATGAATTAACGAATCTTAATATTAGAAGTAATATTAAATAAACATAAATGAATAAGCAGGTGACGACAATGTATGTATATTTACATGAAAATACATTTTACATTATAACATTCTTTTTGAGTGGTTTTAATGTGAAATTAATGTGAAAAATAATATTATATTACTATTGAAATGTTCTATATACACACTAAATATTCATACATATGACTTATTCATTTTTTATGTAATTTTCAAGATTGTTTGATATAAGGTGTGATTTATAAGTTGTAAAGTATGTTAAAAGCCATCTTTTTTTAACAAATACATCTCCTTTTCAAATTAAGGTGGAATGGTCACTAATACCTCAAATATCTACCGAACATCTATTCTACGTAAGCAAACGTTGATGTCAAGTTGTAGTTTTATTAAACTGAAACTTTGCGCAAAAAGAGGAGTATGCACTTTTTGGGCCAGTTTTATACATTATGAACAACCCTAATAGCTTCTCCCAAAATATATTTCCAAAGCAAACAATCCTATACGGCAAGACTAAAAGTTCAGAGCTGCAGATAAAGCCCAAAACAACACACTTTAATCCCGGCATTTCTATTATGAACAGGGCATAATGAAATCAATTGTTTCACCAAATCGTCTTCTGTAAAATCTGTAAAGTCTGGTTGGCTAGTTCAGTCAGAACCTGTCAGTCATATTTTAAATGTGACGTGAGAGCAAACAAGTGCATTCTTTCTAGTCAGGTCTCATAAATAGGGTATGTCACTGCTTAGAGCCAGTCTTTTACCAGCTGCCTAAACACACACAAATATACCTGGGTTATCAGCATGAGAGAGAGAGAAAGAGAACCACAGCATTCGCAATACACATCTGAAACCAATATTTAAAGACTGAATCAAGCCAGACATCGCTTTATTGGTGGGACAATGCAATTACCTTGGAATCTGGCCTGAATGCTCTATAATGATTGTATTCAGAAGAGGCTGACGAGACAGAAGAGCAACACCTGCTCCAATGAATCAAATACAATGGATCTTTCCATTAGAACCAAAATTTAATTTAGCAGTACAGGAACATTTTGAATAAATCATTATGACCCAAATCATCAAAAAAACCCATTATATTTTTGGCATGCACAAATCAAGAGAGAGAACAGAACATTTCTGACAGAAACACCACCACATAGGAGTTCCACATTATGAGGAAGCCTGGTTGCTAGGTTACCTCAGCAGCCACGTAGTTATGTACATGATTCTGTGTGGTCTGGTCTACAGTATCTATGTGACTGAGGCCTGAATGCTGCAGCTGGCTCACGGTTTTTGTATTTTTGTGTGTGGGAGGTAAGGGCAAGAAACTAGACCCTATACATTCAGTGGGGTGTATGTTTATGCAAATGTACAGATTGGTTGAACTACGAGGAAATTATACTTCAGTGATTTTTACTGATTAGATTCTCAAATAACATAATTTTCATTTCCTTTTCAATACTTAAAGAGAGCCATTCACAACATAATACATATTGGAATCTGAGCTCTGAAGTAAACTGGGTTTGTGCACATGCTCATAATTTCACAACGACGGATCTGCACATTGATTTTCAAAGAGTTGAAACTTTGCCTAAAGTTTTTTTTATAAACAACCAGGTGCACAAATATTCAGATTATAATAATGTATGCACAACCCCATTTTGCATGTTTTTGTAAAATTTCAGTATCAAATCATCTAAATCAAAAACAGACACCTACTCAACCTACTGTCAGTTTTAGGGTTACACAATTGGTTTATGTCAATGGTTTAAAAGAATAAAACTTTCATTCATTTATTCTTTTTACAACCCACTTATTCCCTTTTTGGGGTCACAGGGATCTCCAGCGCACATTGGACGAGAGGCGGGGGTACACCCTGAACAGGTCGCTAGTCCATCGCAGGGAGAACAGAACTTCTGTAAGGAAATGTTTGTGTGCTGGTAGCTTCCGGTGATGTTGCTAACAGTTATTAGAGTAAAGGTCCCCCAAACCACTGCATAAAGTACTGTTCATCGCTTAAGATTTTGGATATTTTTTATTATTATCTCGCATAAACGTTTCTCTTCATTTTTGTCTCAGGACATTTTTTTTTTTTACTGTTTTAGCTTTGCCGTTAAGTGAGCTTCAGCTAAGTTGATAAAACAGCACCTCTAGTGGTAGTCAATGTTGTTGTCTGATTAGAATTGCATTATTAGGATCTGCAGCTTCCACAGAGGAACATTTTTTTATGTAAATCTCTTTTATTATGTACAAACTATTATTTTATTATATACAAACAATGAATCACATATCTAAGAAGGGATCTAGCTATCCAGCTTGAATCCAGTGTATTTATGTGTGAAATCTAAAAGCCCTTTGGTGTAAAGTCAGTGCTCAATTGTTTGAGAGTTTTAAAAGAATTAATACATATTTGTGTATTGCTAATCTGATTAAAATAATTGCATTTCTTTTTAAATGTAAAAACTAACACAAAAAAATTTTAAATTAAAATTAAAATTAAACTGAACGCACATCTGAGATACAAATGCAGAGAACAGCTGGTTAAGCATTTGCATTAAATATGTGTAGTTTGGAAGGGTGCTGACACCATTAACCACGTTAATGCCAAATGCCAATCAAACCATGCCCCATACCAAGAGAATGATGTGAAAGTATCCAAATGCAAGACACAAATATCAAGGACAGTGAGGGTTACATTAGCATTAATGAGCAGAATAGCATTAACTAAATGTCAATGAACCCAAAGAAGTGATGTAATTGAAGCAACCAAACTTGCTAAAAGTATAAACGAAGGATATTAACACCTTGCAAACCAGATGAAGCTGAAGTTCTATTCAGCAAATTACATTTTTTTGCTCCCTTTCAATTGAATCAGACAAGGAACAGAACATGTATAAAGATGACCTTAGCTTGATGTGTGCAGCACTGGGGTGACTGAGTGCATTGCTGTCATGAGGATGAGATACAGCAGGCTGAGTAGAGCTTCCATCTGACTGTCTGCTTACCTCTGGCCTGCCCGCCGCAGCTCAAACCCCCCTCTCTGACCTCATGCACACATTGAATCTCATTAAAAAAATATATTTTTAACAGTTAATAATAAATTCAATCGACACCTCAAGAGAGGTCTTGACAGAAAGCCATTAAGTGTTAAGTGAAAAAATCAGCTCAACAAAATAAAGAGTTTGTAATCATTTACCAATGTACTATGTAACATATTCAGGACTGCAATTCAGAAATGAAGTTTCACAAAACTAGTTTCGTGAGGAGACTGAGAGCTCAATAGCCAATAAGCTTTCCAGTTGTCCTCACTTAGACTTATTCAACAGCTCCTCCATACCCATACATGTCAAATATGCTTGTGAGATTGAGCTCTTTAGACTGCAACCGAGGTGGGAAGTTCAACATTTAAACTGCAGGTTTCAGAATTTGCTATGAAAAGGCTCCTTTTGTTAAATCAGTTCTATTAAATTCTCAATTTAGAGGGCAACGCAAGTAAGAAAGCAGTTCCTTTAAAAATGACAATTACTTAATAAGGATGGTTTAAAACATGAAATGTGGCTGAAGTCTTAGCACCCTTGATCTCTTCAGGAAGCTGGTTCTATTTGTGGGCAGCATAGTAATTGAAAGTAGACACGCCTTGATGAGAGATCTAACTGTTTTGATACTAGGGTTCCAAGAGCTGTGTACCAGCATAAAGTTGTGTTTGTTTGGAAATCAGCAAGCTACTGTTGTTTAAAAAAAAATAGAAATATTTGGACCAATTTCACCATGTTTTGTGTATGCTAATACAGTATATAAATCAAACACCAGCTACAGAAGATGCTGAAGGTTTACAAATCAACAGAGCCCCCTTGTGGTTGGCTTGTAACAAAATATTAAAATCAACTAATGTTTGTGCAAATTAGCCTCTTGTTGTTTAGGTTGAGGGAGCTCTCTATTATTTACAAACACAGCTGCTCATGAAAGCACAAGAGGCTTCAGACAAGGCAACCAACCGTTCATTAAAATCTTTTTGCCATGCACCTTTCCATTAGAAGTCCCTTTGTGTAATTCCCTGGCAGGATCGGTGCTGATTAGCTTGTTATGAGTGAGTGACATGTCTCTCTTTAGAGACCCGATGAATCCCTTTCCAAACAGCAGGAGAACTGCACAGACCCTTTGTTCATGACTAATGAGACTCAAAGAAGATTGACACATGCTACCAGGAAGGGAAGGACTCAAAAGCAACCGTAGTTTGATAAAAAAAAAAAACAACAAATAAAATATGCTTGTTTTGAGAGGAAAAACCATGTTAATACAGAGGATTATGGATTTCAAGAGCAACTTTTAATTCAGCATGTTAATTCTACACTAAGACAGAGAGATCAAATATGCCAAGTCAAAATCTGTCATTAAAATGGAAATTGTCTCAGATAAGAGTAAAGGAAGGTCAATTAAAAATGCTAACAGAAACAAAAGAGATAAGGAGTTCAAAGCTGTTTCAGCAGACATTATCTGCATATATTATATTACAAACGAATGAAAATGGATTTATGTGAAGCAGTGAGCAAGGATAAAAATGTAATTTAACCACATAGATATTGTCACAAATACTGAGAGACAGCCATGCAACTGGAACTCACTTTACCATTAAATTGTAATTAAACAATAAACCAAGAAATCTGCATCAAATCCCACATTAAGTTAATATTGCTTGGATTGTAAAGTGTTTAGGGTCAATACCTTCTAAACAAAATATCTAAGAAATAAATAATATCATGCTAGAAATAGTCTTCATACTAAAAAAAAATCGTTCACAATCAAATAAGCCAAATACAATATAAATGTGGCCATTGGAAGCCACAGTTTATGACGAAAACATTTTGTCTTTGCAAAACATTTCTGTGAATGTCACGAATTCAGCTATATCTGGTAGCCAGGTTGAAAAGAAAGCTGAAGGACACTGAACTGCATGCTTGTGTATGTATCTTCTGTCAATAGACTTCATGTTATGAGTCAGAAATACTTGCACAATTCATATTTCTATCCAGTCATTACTAAAAGAAGAGTTTTGTAGTTTGGCCTTCAGAGATGCTTGATCCATCCCGACTGAACACTGCAGAACTAAATTATCTATATAGTACAGAAAATGTGAACAATGTAAAAGAAATGATGATTAATAACTGAAGAAGCGTTGCTTTCAGTGGTGATGCTAGTGAACACTTCGATATCTACTAAATTCTACTTTCTGGAAACCTTCTGAGCCTCTCTCAGAGTGAAAGACATCAGTAAATTCAAAAAAGTAGAATTTGTACTCAAAATTTATGTTAAAAGTGTAATATTTGATTTTTGCAATGTTACTGCGGCATGGCGAGTTTCTGTTTTGTGACAATTAGTCACATGGACATGTGCGAACAAAGAGAGAATGTCTAAGGGCATCCCAAGGAAAACAAATCACTATAAAATCTAAATGTAAATTATTCAATGAACTGCATGTTTTTGGGATTGTGGGAGCCTCAAACAGTCAACCTTCTAACTGAAGGCCACAGTGCTACCCATTGCGCCACCCATGTTACCAATCATCAATCCCAAATAGTATAGATAGAACAGTGTTTCAACTATTTCAAGTAATCCTAGAGATGAAAATTCAGACAATTGGTGGTTTGCAATTTGAGTCTATTAATGAGCTAAATTTAGGCATGGGTCTCAAAACAACTAGCATAATGGCACATCAAGAGAATTATGGTAGAGAAATGAACATTCAAATCCCCAGCAACAGCTCTGGTGGACATTCCTGCCATCAGCCAATTGCACGCTCCGTCAAAACTTGTGACATCCGTGGTCTTGTGCTGTGTGATACAACTGAAGATTTCAGAGTGGCCTTTTCCTGTGGTCAGGGCACACCTGCACAATAATCATGCTGTATAATCAGCATCTTGATATGGCACACCTGGGAGGTGGGATGGATCATCTTGGAAAAGGAGAAGTGCTCACTATCACAGATTTAGACAAATTTGTGTATAATATTTGTTTATTTTATGTATATGTGGAAAATGTTTCAGATCTCTGAGTTCATACCATAAAAAAGGGGAGCCATAACAAAAGTGTTGCGTATTTTTGTTCAGTGTATATAAAATTCAGCCCTTCCACTATGTTTGTGTTTGGGCTGTAGACTGCTCGTGTGTCACCTTATCTGTTCAACCTCATGCTGAGAGTCAAACAATTGACCACAGGACACTAATGAGGATCAGTTCTTTGCAGACAACACCTACAGCCTCCATATGTACCTCGATGTTCTTGCCAGATCTTTTCTGGGGTTTCATCTTTTACATGAAAATTTATAAGCCTAAACCAACCAAGGCTCAATTCAAGCTTGTAACAAAGAAATCATAAATAATTGTCAGGTAAAGCCTCATCTAAACCAACACATAATTAATCCACTTCAATTACACTCAAGATACAGTGGCAAGCAAAAAAAATAGCGGAACCTTTTTAATTTCTATTGTTTCTGAATAAATATTCAGAATAAAATTTGATCTGAGCTTCTTCTAATTCAAGAACACTGACGAATGTAATAACAGAAAATGCTATAAAAAAAAGAAACCAAAAGACATATTGGTATTTCAAATCAAACACACTGGGTAGAAAAGCTAGATGGAATTAAAAACACAGTATGATCTGATGGCTTTGCACAGAACCAAACATAAAATTCTCTTATGTAATGTCCTAAGAGTTAATCCCTCTGCTGTTGCTGGCCGATTGTGCTCATCACCTCCATACTTTAAGATCCGAGCATATTCATTATCAATATCAAATTTTCATTTTCAGATTCCAACACAAGGGTTGAAATAGCTGTTTCTGGTTGTCACAAATAAAAAGCAGAACAAATAACGCCCAATCTTTGAGCATTAAAAACAAGGTACAACTCTGTTCTGCAAAGAAAAGTAACAAAAAAACAAACATACAAAACACCTGGACTGATTATTGAATTAAAACATCAAGAATTAATCAATGGTGTTTTCCTTTGTCTTGATTTTTTGCACTGAACATCACATGCCAAAACACTCCTTGGGAAACCTGAACAATTGTGATTTGCCTTGACAAATGTAGAACAAAACAGTATCTCACGAATATAAACGATTTCTATCAATAATTCTAACTTTAATTGGGTTTTATGTCCATCCCAATCATGCAGCAACAGAACCTTCACACCTGAACCCCACTTTCAACTGTAATCGCCAATCAGACTGCTTTATCTACACCAAAAGCTTTACTTGAATGCGAAAATACCCATTTAAATTGTTCATATGTGAATTTAAATCTTACCTCGAAGATGGGAGATCCTCTTTTCTCGGGCAGTGTACATCCCAGCAGTTCAGAGAGGAACTTTGCCATATAAATGTGAGTTTTGTTCGTTACCCAGTAGATGGAAAACACCGCTGTACTTTCATCTACAGGTCGCCTTCCTTGCGCCAAAAGCAGTTTCTTACTTACTGCTCAACAGACAATTTGTTCCCTTATTCGCCATTTGAAAAAGGATTTGACACAGAACTGACAGAAATCCATTCATAATCTGTGACAGTTCCTTTGTCTTGTGAGGGACGCGTGTGTTAGCATCCGCTGGAGTCGAGCACATAGAACGCCACGGTAATCTCTCTGTGAGAGGAGGAGGAGGCGGAGGATGAAGGGACGCTGCATATGAAGCTCCGACAGGTTGTCTTTAGGAATAAAAAACGAATACAAACAGTCACGGCAACTGTACTGACCGTGTTAAAACTAAACCTGACGTTTAACCTTTATACTATACCACGTGCTTGTGGAAGGTGCTTCAAGGAACCTACAAACGTCCCTGATATGTCAAGAGACATTTAGGAATCATGTTCATTTTAAGTTCTTATATCACTGATGGTAGTTCAGTAGTGCACATTTTGCATAAAACGATTTTTTTCAAGCTCAAAATGAATAGAAACCCCCTCTATTTGAATATAAACATTTTCAAATTGACATGTGTTCAGTTTGTTCAAATACATTTTTTCCAAACAAATTAATTTTGAAGTAAACATCACAAGACAGTACGAGTTGTACAGCAGTTCATGTTGTTTTGGTCCTCTTCCAGGTGTTGTTTCTGTGTCACATGGCCTTCATTTAAGAATGAAAGAGAGGCTCTGGTGGTAAGAAACCAGGAAGTAGAGGTAAACAACCATGGCATTGATAGCAACCCTGGAACTACTGCCAAGATATTTCATCATTTATGTTAAAAACATAATCATAAATTTTAAATCTCACAAGCTTTTTTTATTGAAGGCTACACAACCAGAAAGTAATGTTAAACATATTACATTATTAGTCAGATAATGACTAGAATGCATTCCTACAGAGACAAACTAGGAACTTGCACAACAGTAAAATATCCTTTTTCTTGATTTTCTTCGTACTATTTCTTGGCTTTCATTCCTTTCATTCCTAAAATGGTGGCCATGTAAAATAACTTGAATACTGATATCATTCTATTAATGTAATAACGATAATAGGGATTTGGGATATTTTGTGATTCTTTTTTTATTGGTATTGCACATTCTACACTCACCAACAAAAGTCTCTCAACTCAAACCCAAAACTGAAATACTTGCATTTGGAACTGGATATTTTGATGCAAATGGACACTTTTTTTTTTATAGTGTTTATTACACAATATTTGGTATTGTTTTGTGTTATACCTTACCTTTATTTGTTTGATGCATGATATATTTTGCACAAAGATGAAAAAAGTGGCTGGAAGGAGGAAAAGGAACATTACTTAACTATTTACAGGTTTATTTACACGCTTGCAAAAACAGTACAGAAGTACAGTGTCCCTTAAAAGGAACAGAACACAACCAGTCTCAGGAAGATAACCCCAAAAGGAGGAGTTTGCACCAGTGGGACCTACAATGTCTTCAGTCAGATGACGGGAATGAAGGTGAGTAGAAAGTGAATTTTATGAGTGTTCAGAGGAAGTCAATGGAGTGATTGAGGAAGAAGAGACCCAGTGAAGAGCACAGGAGAATCCAAGTTGACAGGTGGCCAAAATGTGGAGTCAGAGGGATGTAAACCATAGGTCTGACAACTGAGGATGAGAGGCGCTGAGGTGTCTTCTGATTGGTTCATAGGAGGATTGTCTTGAGGTGAGTTGAAGGGGCGGGGGGGTGTTGCTGCTGGTTTTTTCTGAGCACACAGAATCGCTTTCAGAGTCTCTGGAACCTCTCTTTCCTTATGTCCTGGAGATGATCTGAATGTGTACAAATTCACACATGGCCCTTAATCTGTTGAGGCTTTAACATACTGTTGAACCAAATAATGCAAATAGAACAGCTGAAATATGAGACACATGCTGCTTTTGGTAATGAAATATTATTTGTTGACAAATTCATGTTTCTCAAATGTGACTGAGAAACACTAAACAAATGGTTGTCTATGTTGCCAAGCTCAGACAAACTGAGGGTTTTCAGAAGCAGGTGTTTGGCGCTAATAGCGTTTTGGAGCTACTGCTGGAAATCAAGCTCCAGTTTAATCCAGATCAGCTCATTACATTTTAATTTAGAGCCAAACACTCACGTTCATGTTGGTTTTACATAATCTGATCATATTGTGGAACTGAGGTCCACAATAAAATAATGAGTTTTTTTGGGTAGTTCAGTTTAGGTGAAAATTTACTTGATTTAACATTTTTGTGCATCTGAAAACATGAAATCATATAATGATAACCTAGCAGATGAATGAAAAATCCAAAATACCAACATCACATAAAGCCAAATCAATGACAACCACCAAGTGTGCAGGTGATGATGAGAAAGCCACATCTGGCTGCCTGCTACGGAACAGCTAATGCTGCGTGATGTTCGACCTCGAATATCATGCACAGGATGAAGCAGATGCATCAAGTGAATATTTAATCAAGCAAACCGAGATCTCCGATTGGGGCTCAGCTTTGAAATATGTGCTTTCCAAGCAGCTGAAAGAGGTCTCCATGGTAATACAGAATTTTTCCAATTTAAACCTTGTTTTTTTTACAGTTACATCATGTTTCCTCAGTTATTATGCTGGAAAGGGTATCAGCAAAATTGAACGTTTCATGTTCTGCTGGCCAGCTCTGAGTGACGGTACTTTTAAGCATTGTAAAACTCATAGTGTTACCTTTAACACTGGGGCAGTGTTTGTATTGAGGCACACCATTGACACCAGTTGTGTTGATTTAACATTATGAATTTTTCTGCATGTTTGCCTTTCAAAGCACTGTTTTTTTTTTGTTCAAATTTCAGTATTTTCTTTCTTTTTTTCTTGTTCTCATCAAAGGTATTGAGCCAAGGTTTTTTACTTTTCATCTCCAGCTGCACATCTGCGTGATGCTGTAGTTCCACACCACACACATACTGTATTGCACACACATGCTGCAGTAAAGCAGTAGATCTCTTTTGATCTCAGCCCTTCCAGAATGTGCTGTGTGCAAAATCTGCATCGGGCACCAGCTCATAAAGAAGTGGTGACTGCAGAAAAGGCACAGCAGCACCTGATTTATCTCCTACAGCTGCTCTCGGAGTGAGGCCAGGCCCATTAGAAAATGAGCTTTAAATCACACTGGTGCTTAAACCCTCTGCCTCGTTTTCTATTCCTTTGCACCTTTCAGATGCTGATGCCAGGAGTTTGGACAATGCGCATGGTTGAATATAGAAGGACAAATGAAAACTCTGGATATTTTTTATTATTATTGTTTCATTTACTCTCACAGATGCATGAGCACCATTTGGCTTTGACTTTGTTTATCTCTCACAAGCAGCTTGATTAACTGTGTGTGAAAATGTCAAATTTGAATGTATTATATTTCTACATACCAACGCTGAAAATACCAGCAAACTACTCTCCCGCTCTGCCCACTTTACACTAAAATAACAGAATTTTGTACATCTTGTATTTATTTTCTCACTATAAGACAAACACAACCTTATTTGTGAGCTTTTGTTTTAAACTTTCTTCTTTTTTTAGGTTTTCTGATCCTGAAAGCTGACCTAATGCTGTTTCTTCCACACTGATGCTTTTACCTCACTCCAGCTCGGACACACAGAGTACACTTGTACTCCTCATGCTCATTATGTCATTATTATAAATATGAATAAAAATATGATTATTCCTTATTAAATGATTTACTTTTGTTATATGTTAAAGAAGAGTTATAGGTGTTGCTTAATAAAGATCTGCTGCGTCATACCCAAACTTTTTTTTTAATACCCAAACCTTCTATATTATCTCTGGCATCTCTTGCTTTTAGTTCAGCTGCCTCTTCTTTTGAAAAAAATCTGCCTCCGGATATACAAAATAGTCCTGATTTGATCATTTTAAAGCAAGTCTTAAAACTTTCTTCTTTAGACAGGCTTATATTGTGTATTGTTACATTGTTGTTTTTTTACCTACCCTGCTCTATTACGGTTGTGTTTTTTTCCCTGTTTTATACTTATGTTTTCACTGCTGTTTTACTTTGTGCTTTTGAATGGTGACCTTGTGTGGCAAGAAAGGCGCCTCCAAACAAAATGTATTATTATTAGTACATCTATTTTTAAATGCATCAGCTCTCTACAGTTTCCTGGTGGCCATGCGACCCTAACCGCTCACTATACCACCACCCATTATGCCACCAGAGCTGAAAACTGTTTACTTAAAAATGATAATTCATCAGAATTTTTGACTCCTGAGAGCTTTCATGTTTGCTATGAATGTGAGCATCCATCAAGAGTGCTTCACATCTGTGCAACATGCTTCATTATTCAGAACCTCCTCGCCCACATCATCTGCAAATTCCATGGCATTAATGAATAGTCAAATGAACTCGAGTAAAGTGTAACATCAGGGATATCTGTTCAAAATGTTTCTATACAGCTTATAGTGAGCTAATATATAGTGCACACAAATATGTAAATCAAAACAATATTTGTAGCTACGGTTTGCCTTCAAATCAGTGTCATTTCTTAAAGGTACACCTGAAGTCAGGAAATCTGTATAATATGTAGATGTATGATAGACCAATTATACACAACACTAGGTGTAAATTCAGCAATGAACTGAAACAGAAACAGCTGTGTAGGAAGCTCATAACTGATAGCCAAACTACAATATAAAATTGAGGTTGAGAAAGACAGGAAAGCTGGAGCACAGCAACAAGTCACAAGGTAGTTCTACTGCATCAACAAGGTCTCTCCCAGACACAGATTTCAAAGCAGACTGGGATTTCAAATAGGCAATATGATGTTGTTGTTTTTTTTGCTCAATCACTGTATTTTGTTCATTGACAAGAACAATTATTAATTCTTTTAACAGCATTATTTGTTTGGGAGCCGCTGTGGCACAGTGGGTAGCTCTGTTGCCTTGCAGTCAAAAGGTTGTTGGTTCAAGGCTCGCCAGTGACCTTCCTGAAAGGAAGTGCTTGCGTGGGTTTTCCTTTCCTACTTAATTTACCCAAACACTTAATTGAATAATCTAAATGTAAGATTATTTAGGTTAAAGGAAAATTCTAAAATACCCCCAGCAGACTCACGTGACCCTGAAAGGGATTAAGCGGGAAGGAAAAGGAATGTATTAATTTGTTTTAT
The DNA here is from genome assembly GCA_007224835.1 of Danionella cerebrum. Taxonomy (NCBI): domain Eukaryota; kingdom Metazoa; phylum Chordata; class Actinopteri; order Cypriniformes; family Danionidae; genus Danionella; species Danionella cerebrum. The sequence continues at coordinate 59,671 of SRMA01024010.1, forward strand.
TATGAAAGTTTTATTTGCCTTAATTTTTTCACTCTTACTCACTAAAATCTCAAGTCTTGACAGCTTTTAACAACTGGGGAAATAAAACCACTGCAAGTTCAGTCAGGTCTTAAGGCAATTACAAGGCTTTTATTTGGAACGGTTCAGAGCAGAGCTTTCAGGCACTCTGGAGACAGAACTGTCCCAAATCAGAGTTCACTTCTCTCTGGTTTGGCTTCCACTGCTACCGATAACCTGCAAGTGTTGGATCAGTGCTCAAAATAAACATCGATTTTATGGAACGTTTTAAAGGAAATTTCCCAATGGATTAAGCCAGCAGACTTTTCACAAATGGTAACAAACAAGTAGCATTTTACGGGTCATTCTCTTCAAATGTTAAATGTTAAAAATTAAGTCTGTGGTTACATTTTCTTCAGTGCCTCTGGTATAACTTGAGCCTTTCCAATCGAGTGTTCCTGCACTGCTAGCCTCTCCCTGATCACATCTTATCCATCTATGTTACTCACTTACGCTGTGACAGATTTGCTCATTCTGTGCTTCTTAAGTCCCCTTCCACACACACAGTCATCTAAAAAGTGGAGAGCAATTAACAGCCACTCTATGAATTACAGATTAACAAGACTGGTAAATGATGTTGACCTAGTTTCTCCCATCTCAAGCTCCAGGTTTGGGGTTTTCTTGAATATTGTAGAAATGGGGATTAATTCAAGTGTTCTATGGATACATTTAAAGTGGTTGATAAGGATTAGACATGTACATTTTCTTCAAATCCTGGTCAAATAATTCCAAAATGTGAACATTTTACTTAACAGCCAGTGGTTATTTGTAGATATTGTAATATTACCAGCATTAAAAGTTAATGTTGTGAACCCGGGCAGGGATTATTTCAATGTAATCCTTGCCTCTCAATGAAGATGCCTCAAAGTTACTGATTTGATTTCAACTCTCACAAAGATAAACTCTAATCACAAACACTCCTTTAACTTGCTTCAATATTATGTAACAAGGATTATAACAGCATTGACATAACCCACAGAGATCATGTTTGGACATTACTATATGCTGGAGACATCTGACTGCACAACTGCTTAGGTTTGTTCGTGTAATGCATGTGAAGCTTAGACAAACTGTGTGTGTGTGTGGGGGGGGGGGGCTTATTAAAGCCAAGGAATCAACTACCATGTAGAGGGTACTACATTTTGAATCTAAACATGCTTCACGGTCAGCAATCTACCAATTACATACAAGTAATGCTGGAGTGAATTCTTAACCGGATGTGCTTGATAATGTTCCTATCATGTGATCAACCTGTGTGTATTGCATTTCATCCCTCCCATTAAGAATTTATCCAGAGTTGCATGATGAGATTTGGAATTGTATGTGCTTAATGTCGTAGTCTTTGTATGTGGGAGACTCCAAGTGGTACAAAGACTAGTGTTTGTGTGGGCATACATCCATGTCAAAGCTACATGATAATTGGGGCATACCATGTCTCAATAAAAGTATTAGCATCCCACCCAAGTATTAGCATCCCACCACACAGACCAGTTCAGCATCCTGTTTGTGGCCTAGTAGTCCTTTGGATGTTTATGACACTGCATACCAATGTGACTGTATCCTGAAAGGGTGAAAATTGCTGAAAAACTAATTCACATTCCTTTTGCCCAGAGTGTGCAATACACATCCTGGAGCTCTACTGTTTTGCATATGCAAACTAGGATGCTCCTGTTTTCAGTTTTATATAAATGCAAAAACAACAACAAAAAACAAACAAAAAAAACTGGAAGAACTGGTATCACGCGTAGAGCAACTCTACCTATGAAATCCGAATTTTTCTACAAAACACCTATAATACTGGCATCTTTAGACTCCGAGAGTGGTCATTTTAACAATATTTTGTCTCCCTCAAGTGGTATTTTTTTAGATCTGCACCATCTGCAAAAGGTTTATAAACTAAACGTTAACATTTAATTATCGTTTGTAAAAAAATTTGCTTTTAACATTGGGCTTAGTGGTGACAATCAGACATAAGTACATATCTGGGTAACAATTAACATTTAATGTTCAAGATTCCCACTAAGGCATTTTGCATTAAACACATCTGCATATTTTTTTTTAATAAACTAGGGTTTTATTTGACAGGTTGTGAGTGAATCCGTTTTACAGAATCGATTTAACCAATTAATTACAAAACGCTAAAATAAATGTATATTCAAAATTTCTGTATGCATAAAAACACGTAATGTTTAAAAATACAAATTAATGAAATGAAGACGTATCATATTGCGTTTCTTGACAATATCTAAATAAGTCACACGCTCCATTAATCACATGCTGTCATTGTAAACAACACTCATTTCCGGTCATGTGACAGCGTGTCATCACTGTTTGCCAACAACTGCTGCTGCATCTTCATGCCCGTTCCGTCCACTGCTTTTACATTTCGAAGCAGTCATGGAAGAAAACGATGAAAGCGAAATCATCGAGCATCACGACGACGAGGAGATGGAGAAAAGACGGACACCGTGGAGGAACCACTCGCTTTCGGATAAGGAGGGAGTCAACGGCGGTTGCAGCACGCAGCCTTCGCACCGGCTGCTCGCATACAGCGACGCACTTATCTCCATCATCGCAACAGTTATGGTGAGAGATCCCCTTTTATCAACACTCCTACGACAACTTAATATATTTACACGTGTGTTCAGGTGGGCAAATATGACCCTCTAGCTATAGCTGGTTATACTATACAGACAAATATTATAAAGTTATACACGGACACATGCATAACCCACCTTTGATTATTAGATAAGTTGCTTTTCTCTGCATATGCCCTTTGAAAAGCATTGAAATTCAAGTTATCTATATAGACATGGACAGTTCATGCCTTCAGAGGACATCTGTTACTACCAAGCAAATATCGTCCTGGCGTCGTTTATAAAACTTATGTGAAACAATATAAAACTTATTTGATGCTTCAAATCTTTTATGTTACGTTTACGATGAAAGACGTCATCTGGATTCCCATTCGTCACTATTATTGCACCTGGACTGCACGTATGGGAATTACGTCGAAATGTTTGCTGGGTATTTAATTATAGATCATAGAACTCTTTATGTTTTTAAACGTATGCTTACTCGTGATTGCAAATGCTGTGGTTTCTGTTTTCACAGATACTCCCCGTTGCACATACAAAATTTCAGGAAGATGAGGTAATATTATTGTATGGTCTTAAAAACCCTTTATGTTGTTTTTTTTTTTTTAATGAGAAACAAATTAACACTGTAACCATTCCAACATCTATCTGCCTTTGTGAGCTGGGCTAGGCACCAACAGGCACCCTGTGATCCATAAACAGATGTTGTCGCCGTTTCTTTCTGAACTGTAATTAATTGTCTCTCTGGATTCAGGAACTGAAACAAAGCATTCAGGCTTTGCTCAGCACCAAGATAGCTGTCTACCTGATGACCTTTCTGATTGTCACAGTCGCTTGGACTGCTCATATCCGGTGAGTGCGATCATTGAAACAAGCGGAAAAATATTTCCAATATTATTTACCCACTCTTTTTATTTACATATTCTGCAATCCCATTAAAGCATTTATCTTTCAGGTTGTTTCAAGTAATTGAGCGCATTGATGACACCCTTGCCCTCCTTAATCTGGTGAGAGTAGCTTCAAAATATACACAATATTATGCAACAATGACAGTTCTAAAATCATTTACAATGTTTATGTATTCCAGGCATGCATGATGCTCATAACCTTCCTGCCATACACAGTAAGTATCTCTGCTGTAGCTGATGGTCTGCATTTTTCTCTACCCACTCATTCAGAGGGCAAAGAATGTGTGTATGATTGTTTCTAGTGTGTGCCTCTTATTTTAGTTCTCGCTCATGGCCACTTTCCCTAATAATATCCTGGGCATCTTGCTCTTCTGTGCCTGTGTGATCGTGATTGGCTTAATTCAGGTGAGAAAGTAGATGCCACAGCTTAACCCTCGAGGCAGAATCTGTGTTCACGATCTCTTTGTCTCTCAGGCTGTGATTGTCTTGTATGGATTCAGTCGTCCTTTCCTCCTCAACGACCAGATCCAGGCATCTGTGAATCAGGATTATTATAAGCAGCACATTCTCAAAGTCATCATGAGGGTGCCCATCATGTGCCTGTTTGCCAGCATTTTTTCATTTATCTTCTTCCCCCTGGTATGAAGACACTTTTAAAATATTTTAGTAAACCGTTCTTCTTCTAAAAGTCAGTGAAAATGCAAGTAGTCTGTGCTAGAGTGCAAATACAGATGTAATTAATTGTTATTTTTCTGCACCATGTTTTTGGGAAAAAAATGGCAACAATTCTTCTACGTTGCGGCTGCACACAGCCTACGGCGTAGCTTCTGTGTAGAGGTAGACCCGTACTATGCAGTTTGATTTGCATCTCCCAGAAATTGTAACATTACACAAAGTAGACGTGGACAATAATGGCTGTGATTGGTTGGTCTGGTAGCGATAATATTTTTGGATTATTAGAGATGCATAAGGGATAGGGCATTTGAAATAATATGTGGTTTGTGCATTTTATGTAATACATTTCTATTTCCTTGTTTAAATGACTGTGCAGCATCTTGGGTAGCTGTGCTGTGTAAAATGTGCTTTATAAACATATTTTACGGAATTACTCTCTCTTTTTTTGCTTGTAGTCCTACGTCCTTTTGGCTATTGTCATCTTCCTGCCTTACATCTCTCAGTGTTTACAGTGGATCCGGAGTAAAGTCCTTGGGGGTGAGATTTGACTCTTCCACGAATCAGAAAGAATTTTTATTTACTCAACAGTGATTTGAAAGCATTTAGCACCAAAATCTTTTTTTTAATGTGGTGATATTTTAATACTTTATGGAATTTACAGCATTTCTAAACTCATCTAAAGCAGTTGTAATCTTAATCTCATCACTTTCAGGTCGGATTGAAGAGAGTCCAGATTCAATGCCCTTTTACACGTACCAGCCGAGTGAGCCACTGAGTAAGGAGCGTGTGGAGGCCTTCAGTGATGGAGTGTATGCCATCGTAGCCACACTGCTCATTTTAGACATCTGGTTCGTTTTTAACCCTCTTTTTCAAATGATAAGATTCTGAAAATAAATTGCGTGCATTCATCATTTTAAATGATTTGTATAATATTGAGAATTATTACAATTTACTCCATTTTCAGGTCTCCACCATGGTCATTATAGTGACAGTGTTTGGTTATTGACAAAAGTCAACCTTTTGCTAACAAAATATAACATTTACATCATTTTCAAAGTTTTTTCAAATCTGATCATAATTGACTGTTCTTTCTATTTAATAATTGTTCAAATTCGTTGTGAAACTCATACTTTTAACCACTGAATCTGATCAGACCATTAACATTCAAATATAAAATATGTAAATGTTCCCATATTTTACCTATTTTTAAATTCAACTATTTCATAGTTACAATGTGTTACAAGACCAGTAGAAAATTAGATAATGTCTCCATTCTGGCTTAAGACTCAACAAACTCAGCTTAGCACATATTAAAGTTAATTACCGGTAAATAAAATGATAAATAGTAGGAAGTTTTTAAATTATTCCTCGCACTGCAATTTCTTTAATATATAGCATTGATAAATGCACAGATTAGCTTGATTGAATGACTGGTCTCTGATGGTGTGTGTCTTGAGTCACAAATTGTTGATATTTTGGACCAATCATTGTAAAGAAAGCTTTGCTCACAGTAATACTGAATGGAGATGTATCTAGGTAAAGGTAATCTTGATGGTTAACGCGATAACAATTTAAACCATTAACTATGATACAGTCCAAATAAAAATTGATCCGATATAATAAATATGTGTTGATATTTTCACGAAATAAACATATTCTGATACATGAGTTTAAATCATAAAACTTTATTTTATGTATACAATATGTAACTGAACGAAGTGTTTCCCCACAGTGAAGACAATGTACCCCAGCCGTCTGTGGTGAGAAAGGAGTTCAACAACAACCTGATCGCTGCTCTACAGAGCTACGGCCCTGAATACCTCGCCTACTTCGGCTCGTTCGCGACCGTGGGCTTGCTGTGGTTCGTTCACCACTCTCTCTTCCTGAATGTGACCAAGGCCACGCGTCTCATGGGCCTCTTCAACACCTTCTCATTGGCATTCGTGGGCGGCCTTCCCCTGGCTTATCAACTCACCCACGAGTCTCCCAGAGGATCCCGCAATGAGCTGGAGGCGGTGCAGATCAGCTGTGTCATTATTTTTTTCGCCGGTCTCTTCCAGCTGGCAATGTTTGTGGTAGCTCTCTTCACGGAGCGTGAGGCATTGCACCCGTATGTGCACTACGGGGGCTGCGAGCACACTTTCATGCTGGCCAAGCTTTCGCTGTATCCATGTGTGGCTCTTGGGACGTTCTTCATCACCTGCATCCTGAGTCGCTTCAGCACAGCCGTCTTTCACATGATGGAGATTGGGATTCCCGTCGCTTTTCTCCTGCTGAGGTTGCTGCTGCGTCTGGCTCTGGCCTTTCTCAGGTGGCTTTTTTGCTCTGAGAGAGCTCCAGTGGAAGATGAGCACTCACGGTTGCCCATTAGTGACATTGTGACTTAGCAGGAAGCAGTTAATTCTTGTTTTACTAAAAGTTGCTGGGTCTTTAGGTTTGAAAGATGCTGCAACTGACAGCGGTATGCTGTAGAGGCCGTCCATATCAATCCAACCTTTCCAGATATCTCCTTGAACTGACAAAAGAGGTTGTTTATACAAGTTAATGAAGACTAGTAGGAGTTAACTCAAGATCCAGTTTAATTCCAGGCACCTGATTCTTTCTTCCTTGTATCAGTGAGAACTTTTAGAAGAGGGTTTTCCCCGAACTGTGTAAATCTCTCATTAGACGGATACTATTGCTGCAGAGACAAAGCGCTAACAATTCTTGCTCACAAAAAGTTAACAGTGCACTTTACAGTGATCTGCATTATGCATGTTGAGATCTAACAAGCCCTTTAAAGATATTTTAGGGATGGTTTATAAAGTACTGTAGTTAGTGTTATGGCCATACTGACTCACACTACCAATCAAAAGTTTGAAATCACCCAAGAAAACGTAACCATGCTGCAGGTGTTAGACGTCTATTTCTGAAGGTCATCCAGTGAAATCACCCAAACATGTATTGGTACGGTGGACTCTTCTGTTTGCTGCGGCTGAGATCCAGAGACCAGTTACTCAAGAGGGTATGCACTGATATGATTTTCCCACCGATACCGAAACTGATCGATGAGGAGTGTCAAAACAAGCCATGAAATGGCAGCATTCTATACAGAAAAGTATAGAATTTTATTTTATTTTGATGACTAGTTTAAAAGAATTGGATTTCATTTTGATCCAGAGAATGAATTTTCTGTCATTTATATGTTCCTGATTTCTGGTTGTCTGAGACAGGTATTTTTTATTGGGTAAGGTTTTAACTAGCTAGGCTTTCTCTGGGTAGTTACTGCTGTCACACAGGGTCACAGGTTTATGCAGGTTACTGTCTCGTATCATTTCCACAAAAAAAAATGAATTATCAGCAAATAAAAATAATATGACTAGTAATATTGGATACTAAATACTGCAAAAAGTCATTGGAGTCAGGGGAACTACTGTTCTTCCTGTTTGGTATCTTTACTATTCACAACATGATTTAAAACATTTAATTTACGATGGTCAAATATGGTGATTTTGATGAAAGTCTTACTGACCAGCCACTAACTGGTGACCACAAATCAAGGTTTTTAGGTAGTTATTTGAATTGCAGCAGTTTGTTTGGAGTGTGTAGAATGGCGGTCAACCCCGCATCAACACACTTAGTGCATGATTATGTTTTTGCCACTCACTCCATGACTACTGGGTACTGTGATGTCATGTGCATATCCTCTATTACAGTCACAGCCTCTGCTGAATCTCTGGGTCTTTGTGTGTTTAATAACTGGCTTGAAGTAGGATATAATTGGAAAGACATTTCTAAAGTCTGTTTGAATTGATGTGCTTCATAATATTCAGATTCAAAGTGTAGGAAAAGCAGTATGAGAAAAATTTACTTTGCATTGCAGTAGAAAATCTCAACGGGAGTTTTTCTTGTCATGTATGTAGAGTATATAGTAACTGTACATTTTCAAATCAAGGAAAACAAACCCACCAAAAGAGCTTTAAAGCAGGGGTGTCAAACTCAGTTCCTGAAGGGCCGGAGCCCAGCAGAGTTTACGTCCAACCGTCCTCAGAGAGATCCACACCTGAAGCTTACAAACAAATTAAAGGACTTAACGAGCTGCATCAGGTGTGTTCATTTGAGGCTGGAGCTAACTGTGCAGGAACTGAGTTTGATAGCCCTGACCTAAAGTTTATATTTGGCAACCGTCCATAAAACCTCCACCACCAATCTGGAGCTCACATGAACACAAAGATGAATAATAATTCAGATGAGACCAACCCTATAGCAATGTTAGGAACAACCTTGTGGAAAACTTTTTTTTCATTTGGGAAAATACTGTTGATTTAACACATGAAAAGAGACATTGAATTCATGAAAAATGATATTCATAAAACACATTTTGCGTTGATCAAACACAGCCGTAATAAATTCACTACGTAGGATGTTTTTGTGGTTTTTGAGTATATTTAGAAAAAAAGTTAATAATTTTGAACGGAAGTTGATTCCAAACTTTTTTTTAAGATTGATTTTATTGACAATTTGATGGGTATAGTGGAGAGATTACAGAGAGTTGGCGTCTCACTCAGTGCAACCATGCTTATGTAACAGACACACCGTCCACTATAACATGGGAAATGATTCCAAACGTTTGATTGGAAATGAATGCATTAAATATGCATTAAAAACTGAGTTACTTTTATTGAAATACACCATTTTTCGAGCATCAGGAATTGACTCAAGTGTGTTTCATGTCAACTCAGACTAAAGTCAAACATAAACTTTATTCACCAAGTACCATTTTTATAATAATGATAACAAATTCTCTATTTCCCCAGTTACTTTATAAACAGATCGATGTACACTTTCAGAAAATCAAACATTTTAGACATAAATAATATTCATGTTTAAAAAATACAAAAAACAAACATTGGACAGGTAATTAAAATGCATTTTTAGCCAAACAGTATAAGCTTGAACAATTAAATGAAATTGTACAGTAGCTTTCAAAACCCATATAGCTAAAACCACAGACACACAGGAAAAGCTATAATCTTTTTGGCCAGATAGCGCTGATATGAACACAAACACAGCAGAAAGAAACAAAGACGTAAACCTGCGACAGGCTGGAAAGAAAGTCATGTTCTCAGATTCGTTTGATCTCACAATCCATAAAACTGGTCCCCACACAAAAGTGCTGCACTCCCATGGTGGAAATAGATAAGAGGCCATGGGGTTTTTACACCCAATTTATTATTTGAAGAACAAATGTTGGATGTTCCAGTCTTTAACCAGTATTAGAAGTTTCACAGTACAACCAACAGTGCTTTGGAAGAGAATTGTTTGATAAAAATCTATTTTTGTAAAACGAGCAGCTAAAATTCTACACAGAATCAAATAAAACTTAACAATAGTCTTGTGTAAATACTCTTTCTGAATATTAGATCTCTCAAAGCACCAGTCTGTTTTAACCACTTATTAAAACCTCAAGAGTTAATCGAAATTGTTCAAAGTGAAAGCTTTTGAGTGAACAGTGCAACATAAACAATGGTCACAAAGGGGAGTGCAGCAAATTCCCCCTCCCCCACCCACATAACATAAATAGTTTCCCCAGTACAACAACCTTCTCAAGTAATTCTTCACCCAGAAAGGGTTTGGTCATGCTGGATTTAAGAAAACAAGACAAATAAATGTCTTCTTGCATATCAACTTTAAACTACTCATTGCACCTTAAATATTATTTCAATAAACCTATAATCTCTTCTTAAATAGGATCTATTGCATGATCTCTATGTACATTAATACATAGAATTATAATATTTACACATGAGGGTGGGATCAATCTAGTGACGTGGAAAGGCTATATCGAGCAGTAACCGTAGAACTTACCGACATGCTTTTGTTCCATGATGCTGTTAAGTCTGTGTTTACATGTTGAACACATAACCAAAAATGTTTAAAAATGCCTATTGCACTTGCAAAGCAGACCACTCATACCTGAGCACTAATTGAATACGTTAAAACTAGTTCACTGGTGTCGGTCTCTTACTGCAGTGCTATGCTTTCACTCACCCTGTGCTTGATCTTTGAATGTTTGTAGACTGGGTTTCTCCATTGGTGTTTCTGAAGAGTGTCTCCCCCTTGTGGTCATGTTAAGTTTCTGCTTGGTTTAAAGTGCATGTTTGAAGTACAGCAGGAGACTGCTGAGGCCGGGAGTGTGTATTGTTCACAGTCACAGGTGGAGCAGGCATCCGTCACTGGCCTTCCCCGGAAGAGGGCAGCAGGCCACTCTCTCGCAGGTGGTTGCGCAGTGTGTTGAAGATGGCAAGCTGCTGCTCCGGCTGCAGGACAAGCAACTGCTGCAGAACCTTGCTGGGGTTCGGCCCCCTGAGGGAGAGCAAGAAAAACAGTCAGGGAACTCTGCTTATTGTTATCTTACCAAAAGTTAATGTCCAAGAGCGCAAAACAAAATGATGAAAAAAGGACGACAACCAAAAATTGGCTTTTGAAACAAGTACAGGGAAATCTCAAAAATGTGATTATCATGAAAAAGTGAATTAATGAAGTTCTTGAAATTATGCCTCAAAGAAACACCTCACTTTTTGACAAGCTCAGTCTCCCTTGCCAATCGCACTTCTAGCTTAAGCTTAGCATAGTTCATTTATCCATTCATCTCATGAGTCTGCATGTGGTAATGTTACATGGTGCCCCCCAAACTGCGCACACATTTTTTTTAATCCATTAAAAAAAACGAAAAGCCAAGTTCAGGATGAAGTAACTCAAAAATGCAACAGTAAAACATTGTTATACTTCAGATTCTGACAGTTTAAAACACTTACCAAAATGCAATACAGAGTTTTTTAATGTATCCATAAGAGAAAAGGGAAAATGGAACCTCAAAGTGTACCTAACACTTTTTTTGTGTACCCAAGGCGAAATGCTTTTCTTACTGTTATAGATGGAGCAATCCACCAGTGGTGGTGTGTCGCCTTTTAATTAAAAAAAAGAAACACGTGCCCCTGTTTGATAGACCCAAGGGAACCGGGTTAGCTCACCTGATAAAACTTGCTATGTAAACATGGACAAACGTCGCCATCAGATACTGACAGTCAAAACGATCCATTATTCCACCATGACCAGGAATGGTGTCTGCAAAGTCCTACAAGATGAGGAAAGTCAAAAATCACAGTCTAATTGCCTCTTCAACCACATGTATAAAATCTAGATTTCTGCAGAAACCTTGATCTTAAAAGCTCTTTTGAAGCCACTGGCAAAGAATCCACCAAACGGTCCAATCAACGAGGCGAAAGAAGAGAGAGCAATACTGTGGATCTGGAACGGGTAAAGGTTCACGGTTTTCTAGAAAAACAGTGATCATTAGTCATTGATGAAAATAAAGACAGGAATGTTTCAAAGTTCGGCTTTATCTCTGTACCGCACTCACCCACTGAAGTGCGTTCTGGATGACTGCAGGAAGAGTGTATTCCTGCATCATAAACAGGTTTGAGGGTTCGCACTCAACAGCAAAGCGGTTGGTCTCACTGTTGTACTCCACTGGACAGACAAAGTACTGGTACTGAGACAAAACGTACGCAAACTGGAACCAGATGAAGACGGTGTTATTTACACTTCTAAGAGAAGAAACCCTGCAGAACACACGACCTTTTGCTTTTTTATGGGATAGCACTCACAAAAAAACTGAAGACGACTGTTGCAAAGAATCCTCCAATGAACCCTTCCCAGGTCTTCTTTGGGGAAAGCTGTAACAAATTAAAAACGCTTAAAGGGACATGATACACAAGATGTAAACAATATATTTTCAGAGATTAGGACAAGTTTATTTTCTGCTATATTTAATTGTACGTAAAACTGTAATTTCTATCTTTTGTTGGTGATTTTCTTTTCCGGTTTGAACAGAAATTTCTCAGGAGGTGATGTGTCTGCCCTGTATGGCATTTATACGGCATTAAATATTCATAAGCCTGACCTCTATTATCCTATGAGAAGATGCTGTGTATTAATGATTAATGACATCTAACTTGGAAGACCGTGTTATGGTAAAAATATACCTTCTCAATTGATAATGAACACTGGAGACCGTTTGAGAGAGAACACAGCAAATGCGGCTATTTATTACAAAGATTTAACAATCAATGGCATTTCAACACACGTGTTATCCGCGTGGAAGAAGAACCTCGGGCCTAAATAAAAAACCCAAGCGCCGGAAGAGGAGAGAAGTCAAAAAGAGACCGTTTCTCTGATCTCACCACAAGTTATACTCCGAGGGGCGGTACTTAAAGTATGACGTGTGCTCTCAAAAGTTTCTTAAATTACATTTCTTAATATGACCGCTAGATGGAGGTATTACATAGGAAAATTCCCATCACAACCGCACAGTATTTTGGAGTTCAGAATGGTTTGCAATTGTTTTTTTCTGTGGTGCAAATATGCTGAGGTGATGCATCGTTTTCCACGTGATGAAGTCAGAGCTAAACTCTTGCATTGAGCGATTGTTTCAACAACGACATGTTGAAACTATGGATTCGTAGCAAGCAGTTTCCATTTATCTGGGGATGCGGTTACAATTGGGCAGGACTTCTCTCCCACTTCATTGCAGGTATGTGTGCGTTTTATCAGCTGCTACGAAAAACTTCACTTTCGATATTCCAACAAGCCACATTACAACCTATTCTGCGCATCTGTACATGATCTTGGGAAGATGAAACCTGAAACAGGCAGGACTCATGGCCCTTTAAGCCAAAATTTGCAAAACGTAACGGATTACATCACGGTGTCCCCGTACCACGTAATGGAAACGCTTTATGGCAAGTAATGTGTTAAAAAGTATTAAATGTTGTTTATAATATTGTGAATTTGTTTTAAAAGGCTTTACTGTGTCTCCATTATTAGCGTAAGTTAAATGTGGCTTTAAATATTGTGACAACTTTAAATACTGCAAATAGCATATTTTGAACTATATTTCGAAGAAAAAAAAAGCATGGTGTTAACACAAGAAACATGAGACTTATCCATTAACAATTGTGTTTTTATTACTGTTGGAGTTTACTAGCTGTGTCTGATAAATGTTAGATGACTCGTTATTACAGACAGGCTGATGATAGGACTTTCATAGCCACAATCACTCAACGTACCTCTTATAAGAAAAATGTGATTTAATTCCGCATCCACCAGCCCAATAGTCAAATACTGCCAGATGGCTGCATAAAAAGATAACTAGTTGCTTTTTTATCAGCTATTAAATGTACAGTTTTCTTTTGGTTTTCCTAGTAAGTGCCAAAGGTTTAAAAACCTAAGAAAGAGGACCTGCATTGAAGTTTAGTAGACAAAAAAATGCTAAGTGGAGCTGTATACATCACAATAAATTGAATGCTAAACTATCTTTTGAAGCTACTAGGAGATATCATCTGGGAACTTACCCCTTGTGAAAAAGCAGTAAAACTGCATGAGAAACAAGATTTAAAACTATGTATGAAAAAGAGCTCTAAAAGACATCCTCTTTAATGTTTCATAACTGCCCCCTAGAGGCTGAATGATATTACACACTTTGTTACAAAATTGTTACGGGTTTTAAAACTTTTTAAATGGATTTGTTTTAATGACACATTTATAAGTTGAAATTGTTTGAGTAAAACAGTTTTGTAAAGCTTATGTTTTTATAGTTTTTCTTATCGTGGACATAATATCGTCATGCGTATTGTACCATGAGCAGAGCACACCCCTACCGTTTCAACAGAACCCTGGAAACCGCCTTTTGTTACCACTTACTTGGAACAAATGACTAAATTCTGTACCATTGTAATTGACACGTGTTATAATAAACATGCCAGATTCACCTTAATCAGTGGCGTTCTTCCAAAAAAGAAGCCAAACAGGTAGGCCATGATGTCATTGCAGATCACAATAGAGATGGGAACGATAAACCTAGAGAATAAATAATGGGTTAATACAGTTACAAACTTTGTGAAAGAAGATATAGAAACTGATAATAAAACATGCAAGAGAAGGTGATTTATTCACCCTTAAAACTCAGGGGTTTCAAACTCATTTCGTGGAGGACCAGAGGACTGTAAAGTTTACTCCTAACCCAGCATCCTCTTTATAAGGGGTGTTTGGAGATTAACTGTGCAGGGCTCTGGCCCTCCGGAGTTTGACACCCATTACTGGAGTAACTCTGAGCAAAACTGAGATTGGAGCAAAGTATGACGTGGCAAATCAAAAACAGGAACTCAGGTGTAACCTCAGACTGGTCTGTCAGGTTAGTTGGGCTTACCAGATCATTCCCTCAAACAGGTTCTGAATAACCAGATGTGACTGAGTCACCACAATCAACAAGGTCACATGGGTCCAAGCAAACTGGAATGGCAAGCACAAACACACATACACACACAATGGCCACCCACACACAGACACACAAACACAGAGTGAATGTTTGAAATGCTCAGTGAAACAATGATGATGAGCAAAGTGAACTACAGCATGAACAAAAACAATCAGAGCATTCCTGTGCTGTGCCGAACATAACGTAACGCTTAAAAACTATTAAAAAATATTTTACATTTTTCTTAATGGAAATAAAATTCTCAGTGATATCGCTCATTCTCTACATTCTGAACTTTTTTGGAGGAACTCTCCAGCATCTCTCAAGTTTAACATGCATTAATTTAATTAATGAAACATGCAAAAATCTTGAGGATATGGTGACACAAAGTGAGTTCATAAACAAACATTCTTCTTTCAGAAACAAAACTGATTAGAGAACAGTGTCAAATGAACAAATGACACAGCAAGGCATAACTGACTCCTAAATGATCCTATATCATCAGCGATCACACATTTATTCACTTCTCATCAAGAGTTTGGGGACACTTTAGCATCACACAAATGAAAAGCTAGAAATGATAGATAAGATAAGCTGTTCCAACAACACTTTAAAAGGGCTACTATCCTGAGAACTCTGTGTGATGGTCAATATCCTGATTTACAATTCAACCTGGGGATCTAAAGCAGTTCCTGGAGGGTTCATACCTGCTCATTTTATTTCCAACCCTGATGCAATTCACGGAAGAGTGTAACTTTGATGCAATGTGGCACTTCAGCTAAAACAGCGTCTGCTACAACTTCCTTTGGTTTGCATTGTTAGTAGCACAAAACAATTCTAAGAAAACCAACAACACAACAATGTTGTGTGCCTTTATGTCAAGCCTCAAGTAAGTCCTACAAAGTTTCCATTCATATGACAAAAATGTCTTCCTGCTATTAAGCCAATTTTGCCATCAGTCAAACAGGAGTTTTTAGCCGCCATCTTAAAAATTCAGCTGTAGTACAAGACAAATGGGAGAAGGATCTGATCCAGAGTTAACAAATAATACAATTATACAAATAAATTGAAGCCATTTTCTTTCTTTGTTGGTGAACATATATAGACACATAGTAAAGCAATCAACCGCTGTTCTTTGTAAATCGTGAATTTTTTTTTTTTTTTTGACATTTCATGGTTTTACTGTACACTGTGATTGCTGGAAGTCACTGAACATGAGTGTGTCAAATGCAGAAGAACGTGTGTACACTCCCCCCATTAGTGTAAACAGGTGTTCCTCATGACTATTGAGGCTGGACAAGACTGTGGCCCACTGAACTTCATGTTACTTTCAGCACTAAGTTAACACTAATAGTGAACAAAACTTTTAGTATGAAGATGCTATTAAGATTAAAATTCTGTACATAAATGAGAATGTCATGTTATTGAAATAGTATACAATCACACAGAACATGATACACGGGTAATGGTAAAAAGTTAAGCTCTAGTTTGCACATAAATCACTGATACACACCATGTAAAACTGCAGGCGGTAATGTTTCTTCACTAAACTCAGAACAAACATGCAGAAACCTGGAAAAATCAAATAACATGCCGTTAGTTAATAGAACTATAAGAGGTAAGTCATCAGTTCTGCTGTTAAAAGGTTCAAAACCTGATTAAAACACAGGTAAAAACCAGCATTAGATTTGATATCTTAAGGAAGATCAAAAATACATATGTCAAAATAGATTTGTGTTGAAAAACAGCCACTTGATCTAAAATGATTACCACTTTTTGAATCAAAAAGCATGTAAAATATGTACAGTACAAAATCATTTTAAAAGAGTGAAATGCTTTTTCTGTCTTTGAGCTGTTTGAAAGAGCTGTTTTTTTATGCCACTATGCACCAGACAGTTGGTGTTTAAATAAAAGGTTTACTATTTGTTTTGGAAAAACAACCTCTTTGTAGAATTATTAAACATTGTTCCTTTAACTTCTTTAACCGCTTCTACCTTTTTAGGGACACATTTTACTGAAAGGGCATTCTGATATTATAGTTTAGGTGTTTTAGAATATTTTAGCAGTGTTTGGGGCTAATCATTTTCTTTGAGTGGAAGAATGTTTCAACCAATAATGAGACGCAGACAGAGCATCTTGCCATGACAATTATATGATTATTTTTATCAGTAGTAGAACAAAACACATAGAACAAGCTTTTATTTTTCTGCTACTTTGTTCATTAAAATTTTAATAGATATACGGTAATTTTAAACACCCTATACCTGTATTTCCTGAATTCAATACTCCCTATAGACAGATGAAAATCATGTTCTCCTTTGCCTCAGATCATCACTCATGATACGGACCAATTTCCAGAGTTCTCTCTCACTCTCTCGTTTGTGGCGGTCAAACATTCTTATTGCAGGCACTTATGTTAAGACACAGTTCAAATGATGGTACAAGAATATTCATGATTCTGTTTTTTTTTTTGTCACATAGTAACCTGCGGACATTTTCACGTTCTCACCTGCGGACATTTTCTATTTAATTAGTTTGTGTGTGGAGAATGGATCACTCATGTGGTCAGTCGAGAAAAAGTGTACCATGTTTTTCTTATCAAACATATGCAGCTGATTAGGGTGAAATAAATGCTGCTCTCTTCGTTGTTGGACTAAACAGTGGCTGTCTGATATCAAAGAGAGTCATAACTGAGATCAGCGAGAGCCAAAAACAGTTATGCTGCTTTTCCAATGGACTTGTAATGGCATGACTCTGCTTGGTATGGCTTAGTTCGCCTTTATGTTTCCTCCAGTATCGGTTCTGAATGGGCTTTTTTTAGACATCTCACCTAAGCCTTTTTTTAGAAACCCATCCAAATGAAATGAAAAAAGTACAGCTAAAGGGTATTTACCCTGGCCCCCAAAAGCATGCAAAAGCAGGCCCTCAAAGTCGATACATTTCAATACAGGTCCGGGAAAAATACCATTTAACAATACCACAAAAAATAGGTGTCAAGACAAAGACCAGTCTTAAGCAGTACATTACCTAGTTTAGGAGACTATAGGAGAATTACGATTTAATTTGTAGTGGAGCAATGAAATCTATGTCAGTGAGACCAACTTACTTCATGAGAACAATGCTATGAATTATATTTGACAAATGATGGATTACGCAACAGTTACTCGTGGACTAGGCCTTTCACCTGAAGTCACTGCTTGTATTAGTCTGTCACTGTGGATAATACTCACCTGCCAAATATAGTGCAAATGAAAAAAAGCGATGATAACGCACAAGGAACTGCAATGGTTCTTCCCTTTGGACAAGTGCGCCAAAATAATCTGCCACTGTTTCTCCATAAAAGAAGTAGTTCACACAAATCAGAAAATACCTGAAAAACAAGGAAAATTAGATTATGATTGCATCAGCACATAGCCATTTTAAGCTTCTCGGTTCTTGTTTTATTTTGATTGGGTAAAGCTTGCAGGTGGAGTGCACTTTATGCTAGGTTCCAACATGGAAGTGTACTTTGCTCAGGACCAGTTAATCTCTACTTTATCTCTGAGAAGAGGTGGCGGGTAAAACGTGAGAGAGTGGGTGTGTGTTTGCTTCTAGCTCAGTGTACATACATCAATGTGAGGTGCATGAACAAAAGAAAAGGGTGAAGGGTGAACAGAGAGAGAAATAACCATAGGATAAAAGATAAGCCAGTCTGTGTTTTGCTCACCAGCTAAGAGTCCTAAACCAAGGAAGATGATAGGAATGGTAAACTCTGTATCCAATGGTTATAATTTCATGAAAACACTTGATTTGGACTCCCATAACCTATGAAAAGAATAACATGAATGTTAATTGGTTTTTGCCAGATGTCTTTAAAATCACTGTTGGAAGACCAGGAAAACTCTTCTACAAGATTGATGGAACACTAATATACATTTTCCCAATGGACAACATTTATGAAAGTGGCTGGCATCTCATGGCATAACAGTCAGTAGATGTTAAAGCCAAGCAAACACAGCTCTGATAACCTGTGCAGAGCTGTTTGCGTTCATTAGTTTAATCGTCTAATGAACGCATCCCAAACCTTCACTCGCCAATTTGTTTTATCTGCAGGTTGAGTGTGAAACGTTTGCAAACACTTTTAAACATGGAGATAAACTGTTGTGCAATGTGCGCAGACACTGTGTTTTAATTCTGTGAAAGTATGAGGTTGCCTTATATTGGGAATTTAAGAAATGCTAATACTCTTAGTATACTATAATATACTTAAGAGTCGCCAAAAACTAATCAAAACTATCCAATGTTTTTTGCAGATTTGTTCAGCCACATAAAAAAAATGCCCCTAAATCAAAACTTTGACTAAAAGCTCTTTAAATTAAACAAAAACATTGCAGTTTTGTATAAGCCATGTCCATTTGATCATAGAAACAAATGGGTGAAGGTTGAGTTCTCAGCTGCACTTAGAGCACTTTTAATTCTTATATTAGATTTACTGAGAGGGTTAACAAAGGTGTTTGTTTCTTTTCTTCTTTTTTTTCATCCAGTTTCCTTGATTTGTTGTGTGTTTATTCTATTCATACACAATATGTATTTTAAAACGGATCAAAAGTCAGTTAAAATAATGACAAATTTAATCTCAAAGTTGTAATAATTTACTCTTTATTTTAAGTTGAATAATCATATTCTGCCAATTGATTTTTGCCTACTAATCAATAGTAATAGTAATTGCTTTACCCTGAAAACCTTTGTTTTGAAGTACAACCCAGTACTCTAAACCCAAGTATTCTAAAGGTAATGACAAAGTATTGAACGTTTTGGCAAATGTGAGGGTATGTTAAGCTAATAACATTTTTAAGTAAAAATAAGGGCAAAAGGAGCAGAAACTATGGACTGTCAATCGAAGTTGTTAATTGACTGGTAGATAAATGCACATAGAATTGTTCAGTGAGCTTATTAATAAGTCATTTACTTGCATGGCAAACAAAGTGTGTAATGTAGTATTTACCACTAAAATAAGCATAATGGGTCCCAAATAGATGATCAGGAAGAAGCCAACGATCATCGTTAATGACAGTATTCCTCTTATCCACCAGTTCTTCCACCTGTCCAAATAAAAAAAAAAAAGCTAAGAACCAAAATACTAAATACACTTTTTTGATCTTAAAAGTATGAGAACTGTGTAAAAAGATCCTGAATATGTTCATACAGAATAAATACAATTATTTAATAGCTTGTAGTTAAAATTTTGTTGTGTTTACAATTAATGTATTAATGTAATACAATTGGTTCATCCAAATGCAGTTGTGTTGCCAAGTGTACTACAGTGTGTGCGTGTTTAAAAACTCATGCATACCACTGAAAAGAACGTGACAGAATTTGTCAATGGAGATAAAAAGGGGGTGGGCAGGAGAAGTGCTGCATCATCACAAAGCATGGTTGGCAGCCAGGCGCCAGCATTCAGGCACCTCGCATGTTTTGGACCAGTGCCTTGTCCCCTTTTTCAAACAGCCAGCAGCAAATCCCACAAACAGAGCAGCAAAACTAACAAGGATTAAAAGCGTTGCTAATAAAGATCCGGTTTAATCTCCCCGAGGGTATATTACCTGCTGACCGGCTCCCTAACCTCATCTGCTTGTCAGTCTTACTACAGTCTGGCATATTGATTAGAATCAGAGTAAAAAACAAAGCAAAATGTGCTGAAGGGTTATGTTTCTGCATCTAAAGATAAACCCATTTGAAAAAGACAGTGTTAAGAGTTGCCAGCAGAGCTTATTGTTGGCATTCATTTGGTAATTTGATAAGATGCGTTTAAATTATTGATTCAGTTTGATCTCCAACACAAATATATACATATTGGAGTTCTGAACTGATTTAATTGTGTGATTCAAAAAGCCCCTGTTTTGTAAATATAGAAACCTACTATGGTTTTGGATGTCTCCAGTAACAGCTTGACATAGATGTGACTCGTTTTACCAAACCCTTCCTTTATATGATGCAATTCAGCTGTGATTGGTAGTTAGAGGCCCAGACTGTTGTGATTGGATTGCTGTCCATCATCCTTACACTGCTCAACCTTAGGGCTGCACAGCTACGATAACATGTGAAAATAATTCTAAACCATTGATTCTTCACATCCGCATATCTTATCAAATAGAAAATGCTTTTGTGACAAGAAATGAAATTTGAGGAGGAGAATTACATTTTCCAGCAACTTAGTGGGAAGCACTGAAATGTCCAATATCAAACATCATCTATATATCGTTTTAACAGAATTCTATTAGAACAACTCATTGTTGCCATGAAAGGCAAGTTTTTGAAATTGAAAAAGAGAGTTAAATTGATCCTTGTTTGTTAAGGCAACCCTAATCCTCAGCTACATCACTAAAATAAACAATACAGAGAGTGAGATTCCTTGAACATCTATTTTTCCTTTTTAGTCCAAAATTATGAAATATTATGCTTAAATTTACAATAGTAATAAGATGTTTTTGAATGAAATCCCTTCTGGGTGAGATTTGTAACTGCCTATGTGCATTGAAGTGGATGCTAAACATCCGCACGGTTTATAACTGCAACCTGGACTGTTTGGGGAGTCGCTCATGAGCTCATTGTCACTGGATACCTTGAGGACAAGCCCTCCAGGGCTTTGTTGAGACACTCTGGAGTGTTATCTTTGGAAGGTGCCACGTCTGGCGTCTCTGCTTTGGAGTCACCCTCAATTTCTCCTTCTCCCTCACTGGGAAAAATGAGCTTGTCATCTCCATCTGTCTCCTGCAAAGACAAACAGAAACATAGTGAACAGCAAGTTAACCAGGGTAATTAATCCACTTGCTCCAGATTAAATACACAACATAGAGGCACATCAGTGGGAGCACAGCTTGACAAAATGTTAAATTTGCTCATTAGTCTTTTAACAACTGTATATATAACTCTTTGAAACTCTATACCAACAGTCCATTGCACCACGGTTCATTAACACTGATGAGATTATGTGAATAATTACTTAATACTAACCAATAAAACCTTTGGCATTTCTAGTGTCAGGTTTATCAAACTGAGATAAAGGAAAGCTGTATTAAAATTATGCTAGGCATTCCAGTTTCATATTGGCACTGGTTACCGATAGAGATGTGGATTCCATTAATTATGCTAGCTTGTAAAAGACAAAACTGTCTTATTCGGCTTTTGCTTCAGACAAACAATTCTAAATGAGCTACAGCCATCATACTTTGCGGAAATCACTGACAATGGTAGAATATTTTCCATTGACTTAACATGGGGTGAAACTTTGTCAAGCTGTAACTCAAACTGAGAACCTCATAGAAACTTCAAACTCACCACACTTGTGGAAGTTAGAAGTCTGTGCAAGAAGGAGTAAATAATATAGCATTGACTTATAAAGCCCATTAAAAGTAAATGGGAAAGGGCAGATGAGAAATGGTTAACAAATCATAGTAAGAACTTAAAAGTTTACCAACTTTCAGAAAAAAAAATTAATCACAAAATCATAGAGATATGGGGGTTGGTTTAGATCACTCATATTGGCATAATTAGCATTGCCTGAGGTCACTGATTTCCAACAAATTGAAAAAAAAAGTCTATTTTGATTATAAAAATCCTTTAAAATGGCACTTTTACAAGACATCAAAGTTCGTGTACTTTAGCCATCTAGTGGAAATGTTGAAATGCCCACTGTACCCTGGTCAGATGACAGAAATACCATCAAGTTCCAGCAATATTTTCAAATGAATCAAAACCCAAATGCAGCCCTTATGGAAATCACTGATTTACCAGTCAAAGTAAAGGACAGCACATGTCGACAAGGTACTAGTCGGTACAACTCATGCAAATGCCAGACAAAATGGCTCTGAGGAAAATCAATCTGGCTAAAGGACAAGGCACCTAAGTCAGTTCGGTACATTAGACTGATGCACCCTGCCTGCTTGAGCGATGATGAAGATTAGGTGCTTTCTCTTCTTTCAATTTTGGCCAGCACAGCTACACTGGGCTACTAGGAAAAAAAAGCATATGCCTGGCAACAAATGATGCTACTTGATCAAGAAGGAGAAACTGAACAATGTGTTTTTACAGCTTAGAATAAATGTAAAAAAATTAATAATTCGGTTAAACCCAAAGACTGGATCAAGAAAGCAAAACCAATTCAATTGAACACATTTTCACCACATATATATGCGCTGAATATCAAAGTGTAGCATTTGTGAGGTGACTACAAAGCTTTAATTTATCTTTAGACTTAAGTAACCCTTACTGACAACCAACTTTGGACACCACCATTTCCATAATTAGACAATTGTAATATCTTGTCGGTCCATGACTGTAAGAAAGAGCTAGAAATAATTGAGCGCAAGTTGTATTGACGGCGGTCATTCCTGTCCAAACCATGGCTCAGATTAAGGCTGGTAAAAAGAGCCATCTGTTAAGTAAAAAAATATTAATAAAGTTATATCGACAATGACCATCGGTCATCTATTTAATTAAAGCTGTTTTGGGAAAATCAAACTGAATATTTAAAAAGAAAACTACGGGTAACATGAACTGATACTTTATCCTCTCTCCAGTCTTACAGGACAAAAGAAAGATGAGATGAGAGAGTTCCTGATGCTCCAGATGACTTGCACTATTATCAGTTTCACTAAATTTGGAGTGCAGTATTTTACTATAGGTCATTAAAAAGCATCAGTGTTTAAAATGTGAATTTTTGCTTGAACATGGCTGGCACAGTTTAAAAGAGTCATGGATTGGATGTTATGGGTGGATGCACTCTTGAGCTTAGCTTTCTGTAAGGCTTACTTTAATCACTATCCGTTTGAGTGATGCCAGGAGTTACATCAAACTATACAACTGATAAATGCACAGATAAGCTCAATAATATTCTCGGATTTATCTCTCAGGGTTAAGGGATGAAAAAATTTATGCAATTAATTATTACTAAGAAGAATTTTATTGCACAAAATATGATTAAAACAAGTGTGACCAACCAAAATCTTTATTAGTGAATGAGTGAAAAAAGGCATATCCTGCTTGTCTATTAATAACACGAGATACCTGCAACTGGAATCCTCTATGAGTCTTCTATGTACACCAACTGTACATTTTTGAAGGCCAATGTGCATTGCTGGGAACTTTGTTTTCCAGTTCAAAAATTATGTTTGAGGTAGGGTGTGTCATTGTCATCACACTCTGTGCTTGCTTTGTTTACAAAGACCAAGCGTAATGGTGCACGAAACAAGAACTGCATTGCTGTTTACTCTGCTATCATGGCTTTCACAATGCCTGAGATTCTAAACACATCTATGCTGTTTAATACCAGTACAGAAGGGTCTGTTTTTGCAAACTCAGTGCTGAATACTCATTTTAAAAAGGACTGCCACCTGTTGATTGTGGATGTTCATATGGACATGGCCTTGTACTTGTGTTTTTCAGAGTTAGATTTAATAAAAGCATTTTTAAAATAAAACCCTTTTGAAGTATATGTGACTAGATCAAGAACTTTTGTTTTCTCAAATCACCATCCCTTTAAACAGGGACCATTTACTATGATCATAATTCATATGCATACCCCTTCAATATATCATACATTGTATACACTATTTTACTTGTATTGCTAATACAATCCAATAAAATTAAGATTTATTCCTATACAGAATAACCATTTCAAATTTAAGCAGTAATGATAATGGTATTATTTATTAGATTCAATTTTGGAAACTTGATTTGATGAATGTTTTAATCCTAAATTAAACAGCCCATATAGTTGACCCCTTTTTGCGTAACTGGTACTTGAACCAAGTACGACCTTTGGCATTTTTGACCTCATGCTGTAATGATTGAGCACCAGGAAAGCAGTTAATAATTTGCTGAGGTTTTACTTGAGCGCCTGGCAGATTTTAGCAGTTCTTTTTCTTTGTGTTGTAATTTAACAAAGGCTTGCTTGAGAAAAAGCAAGTTCCCTTTTCTTTCTTGGAGAGGGTGACTTGTTTTAAGCAATGCAGGAACACGTAACTGTAGGTTTCCTTTAAAAGGAGTGGCTGTGTTAGTGTGCGAATGCTGTGAGATACACCGTAAGAATTGGCCTGTAAGAGAAGGGATAAGCAAACTGGCCTCCTGATTAGCTGCTCCATAAACGAGACTGCACTAATCACTAATCCCTGAGAAAAAGAGAGAGGTGGGGGAGAAGCCCTATGCCAGCAACGCAGCAGAGGAATAATGGAAGTAACAAAACAATCTACACACAACACATTTCTCATCCAGTTTCAATATGCAGTTGGCCTTTGTGCAACTCCTCAACATAGGAAACTATGTTTAAAAACAAGATAAAAATATTCTTCTCTGAAGAGTTTAAAAGGTAAAAAATCATCAGTAAAGCACATCGTACCCTGCAGACTTTCTTCTTTGAGTCCATGACAGCCTGGCCACTTTTCCCCATAAAAAATGCAGCAAAATTCTTTTTAAATGTAAAATGTAATTAGTTACACTGAAGTTGTTCTTTTCTTTTACAATAATGTGAATTGAAAATGAGTTGTTAAGAACAATAAACCTCTCTCTCTCTCTTTTAAAACAGGAAACTTCATTGAGTTTTGCTGTCAGAGAAACATTCCACTCCTCTTTCTTCCGAATATTAAAGGTCAGGACAGATAATCTCGATATAGCACTGACCACTACTGAAGAAATTCTGAATGAGAAATGGTCATGTAATACTTGGGTTTTATTTGTCCCTCTTCTTCTCAGGCTTCATGGTTGGTAGGGGGTATGAGGCTGGAGGCATAGCTAAGGATGGAGCAAAAATGGTGAATGCAGTGGCCTTGCAAATGTGCCAAAGGTTACGGTTATTATTGGGGGATCATATAGTGCAAGGAACTATGGGATGTGTGGTAGAGCATATAGGTAAGCTTTGTTTCATTCATTCATTACTTAACAAAAGTTTTAAAAGGTGCCATATTATGCAATTTCTAAAGCAGCAATAGAAAATATTTGAGCCGTCTATACTAACACTGCAACGTTACCCTGTTCCTCCAACAGTCATGCTTTTGTCATGCCCCTAGCTGACCCACCCTTACCTGTCAGTCAGAATTCAGCAAAGACAAAACTGAGCAGTGCTTTAAAACGAATAATGTGTATCACCAAGAAAACACATTTTCCCTCACACATTCTGCCTGCTTCTTCCATGCACATATTTAAACTTTGGGGTCAGGGGGTATTTTCTATATAATTTTACAATCCAGTCAGAATAGAGTGCGAAATGGTCCAAAATCGTGTGTGATGAGTGGCCTTAATTAAATTTTGTATCTGATCACTTCCCTTTGGGCTGACCATTCAGAGCAGTGAAAATTTTGTGTCATGGAACCAGGTATTTTTGAAAATACTGGGAAAGGTAATGTTTTATGAAAATGTTAGATACAGTGTGGGCACGTAGACAGCATAACTGAGGCTTTTATTTTATATGAAAGCTTTCAATCACTGTTTGGACGCATATGATTGGCTAAAATGATAGGGTTGGGATTATACATCACCCATTGAGCTATTTGTATTAAAAACACAAAAAGGGAAAAATTATAGTTTTAAAAATACTTATGTTCATGTGGCCTAAATGAAAAGTTTCATCAAAACAAACTCTGGTCTGATTGATTGGTGAGACCAGTTTGAATATGTGAACACTGCAATCTGAACTCTAGTGAGCAACAAACAAGCGAACCCACCCTGATAGCAGTCGGTTCTCAGTTAACTTCCAAATAAACTTTGGCGTGGGACAATTGTAATACATGCAACATTAATGTAACCAGAATCAGTAACTAATTAGATCAAAAACAGCATCTTGTCATTTACCTACAGATGGGGAAATCCTGGTCCCACTTTGAACATTTTAGAAGCTCTAGATCAGAGTTGGTAAACATAACTATACATGCTCAAAATGAGCACACAGTACGTAGTATTACTTTGGGAGAAATGTTTAAAATATAATAAACTTAAAACTTAATAAATGTTAACTTCAAAATACTTAAAGAAATGTTAATAAATATAACTTCAAAATACTTAAAGAAATGTTAATAAATATAAACAAAAATTAATAAATACATAAAATAATGATGAACAAAATAATTTTCACAAATAATAATTACAACAAAATAATCAGTCAATAATCGTGATCAAGCTAAAATCTTCAATTATTCCAGATTTCCCCTCCAAAGGAACCATTCTGTTTTTCCTAGATTTGGATAGGAGAGTTGATATATAATAGCATAACATTGTATGATGCCACTGACTCCTCGTAGCAACCAGACTGATCACCCTAGCAACCGATTAGGCAAAATCTATAACTCTGCTTAAGAAACCATGAATAAATTTTGGTTGGATTATATTACTTAGTAAAATAATCCAACATCAATGTACGTTAAACATTTTATATGAAATCAACATTTCCTTTAAATTGAATAGGCATTTTTAAAGGATGAAAAGAAAAAGGAAAGAAAGCAAAACTTCTGCTTTTCTTCAATGGTAGCCATATAAATTTCAAACTACTGGTATCGTAATGTCTGTTTTACACGTAGTTTTGGATGAATGGTTCCAATGTTCTGAATGTACCGTAAGCATCGATATGTTTTGCGGTGTATAGGTCACTACACTGAAGTGCTCTCTATGTAGGCAGCTCAGAAGGTTGTTTGACAGAGCCCCTGACGTGCAGGCTTCGCAGTCTGGCTCAGCATTTCATGAGGCAACCGAGAGCCTCACGGTGAAACAAATTAAACTCTTCATGTAAAGGTCGCTCTATTTTGTGAAAGAAACACAAGTTGCCTATAGCGAGCTTGTTTCCATTAGTGTCCGCTTAGGTTGACACGACTGGTCTCTCATTAGCAGTTAGCTAGAAGGTCATTCTCACTCGATGGAAGCAAATAAAGCCGTGTGCGCCCCGAAATTACCTTGTCGCTTATGTTCTCAGTGCTGTCAGGATCTCCTCCACCCCCTCGCCGTCTTAGTTCCGTCATTTTGACTTCTTTCACTCTATAAAATGCATAAATGTTAACGGAGGTCCGCGTCGAAACACAGCCAGGTTCCCGTTGGTCTCGTTAATCCGGTTTATTTTAACTGCGACCATCGACGTCTCTCCCGCGGCAGGTAGAGGTAACGTTACGTGTTGACTGCGCGCATTTATTATTGGCCTCGGAATACCTCCTGCTGTTTGGCTCAGCGAGTATCTCTATCTCTCTCTCTCTCTCTCTCTCTCTCTCTCTCGTGACTCAACATAAAGAGAGGGACTGCTCCTCTCTGTGGCTGGAGCTCAGTCAGCAATTTCAACACCACAAACTGACTAAAAGTGTCAATGTGTATGTTGGATTACTCCAGCTCACGTCTCAAAATATTACAATATTTTTTAAAGCTAAAAAAATGGCCAACACAAATATAAGTGCGCAACTCACTCAAATAAATATATATATAATACAAGTTCACAACACATATACTTAGAAACACAAATGAATATTTAAATAACTCTATAAGTTCACACAAAACACACACACTAAACACAAATAAAAATAAAAAGGACAAACCAACTTCACAAACAACAAAAAATGAAAAACACAAAAAGTATAAAACGAGTGCACAGCACAAATCACTTTTTAAAATCACATTTTCTCTGTTAAATGTAATTTCCCTAAAGTGTGTGCCATCGGTGTTGCTGTTTAGTCCCAGCTTGGAAGGATTTCTGTAAAGCGCTTAGAATGTAAAATGCAACAAAGTAGGCAATAAATTTTATTCTAAGTGCATATCATGTAACTTATTCTTTAAAAAACGAAAAGCCAAAAGATTCAGGCATGAGCAGGATTTATAGCATTTTGATTACTATTGTAACCATATCGTAACACATTTGTCTAATTTTGCTTGTTGGGACAGTTTGATATCTTTCCATACCATCCCTTGCACTCTACACAAAATCTGGTAGTCCCTACTATGTAGAGGTGCTTTATTTAGACTTTAAGCTTAAAATATTTTGGTACTTCACATTCATTGCCAGCTATAATATAGTGATTAAACGAAGCAGGAAGTGATGGATTCTCGAGTGACAGGAAGTGATACTGTAATTCCTCGACTGACAGCTAGAGGCTGACTCCAGGAGCGAGCATGTTCCTTTTGGCAGCCATGTTAAAATGCACAACTTGACAGCTAAAAAAATTCTGTTCTCTTCATTACATGTACATCCGAACATTGTGCCATAAATGGCCATTTGGAGGAATGAAGCACCTTTATCAAAAACTGATGGCTGCAGTCGGGCACCACAGTGGCGCAGTGGGTAGCACTGTGGCCTTCCAGGTAGAAGGTTGTCGGTTCGAGGCTTGCCGGTGACCTTCCTGGAAGGAGTTTGCATGTTCTCCCTGTGCTTGCGTGGGTTTCCTCCAGGGTACTCCGGTTTCCCCCACAATCCCCAAAAAACATGCAGATAGGTTTATTGAAAAAACTAAATTCCCAATGTGTGCCGGAGATAGGCACCGGCAGACCCCCGTGACCCCCAAAGGGAATAAGCGGGAATGAAAATGAATGAATGATGGCTGCAGTCACAAATACTCATTTGAGTGGAGACTTATGAATCTGGTTTTTCAACATCATGGGAGTGTGAATAACGACCAAACTCTTCAATTGCTCTTCCATTAGCTTGGTCAAGATTTTACAGTATTCCTTCTTTCTGTTAAATAAAATGAGGCGGTAAAGAAACACTCAATCAATGACACTGGTGGTGATAAACAGCAAATATTTTATTGAAATTAAATTAAAAGATTTGAGTACCATATATATATATTGCGTCATAGTTACAGGTTATTTATGTGGATTCATGTTGGTTTTAAACACAAATATACAATGAACATTCAGCTACCAGTTTTGCACACTAGATACTGTAGTATTGCGCTCTATCACAAGACAACCAAACAGGGACAATCAGTTCTCAGATCAGTCCTCAACATCCATCCATAGAATAAAAAAAAAGTCAATCCAGAGTCTGTCTAAAACTGTACACACATCATTCAGGATCGACTCGTTAGATAACCCCAAAAATAGAGAAAACTCATAAAAATAATGGCAGAACAAGTACACTGACACAGAAAGTCAGCCGTGTTAGACATGCAACAAGTAAACAAACTTGCTGAGACTTTACAAAAAAACTCATAATTGTAAAAAAGGAACATTAAAATTGCATAAATACTTTGTACAGTTCATCTCACTGTGAAGAAATGCACCCTTTCATAATAGCCCACACATAAAAACACATCTGATAAAAGTGGGATTTCTCCATTTCTTTGTCTCACCTACACATCAAGGTGCAAAAATAAAGTCCGATTGATATAGCCATTTGATCTTTGAGCTGCTTGTTGACAGCAAAAGCTCAACAGCTTCAATGATGTTCTGATTGCACACTGATTTACAGTACATTAACAGAGAATCAATCCACTACTATGAGCCAATGAATCATGCATCAACTAGGGCTGGGAGAGACATCAAATACAATATGAAAAACGTAAAATTCAAGTACACATTCCCATTATGTTGCACCAAATGTCCAGTTTTACGTACCATTAGATAGCATTGCACATCAGGCCCAAGGTAAGTGAGTACAGTGTTGCGAACTCAGAGGAAAGTTCTTATACCAGATGGCATCAACTTGCCACATTGGGGGCTTCTTGTCACTGGTGAAATAGTAATGGACTTTGTTCTTTTAGACATGTCCTGAAATCCACTCTGACAGCAGCTGACAAGGGCTGTTCAGCATGTGAGTGTGAGGGCTTTCAGTCTAGGTCAATTGGCACTACAGCAACTCTTGTTGCTATTTTAAAGATCAAAAAGTAGCTAACTCTGAAAAGTAGCCAACTCAAGCCATGACGGCTAAGTTGGCAACACAGAGGGAAGATGTTTATATAAATGTCGAAGTCAAACAAATGGGAGACACACAGGAGGGGAATGATGATTGAATCCTCCAATGGAAGACAAAATCCCAATACAATGCTTATTTATATTTTTATTATTTGAAAGAAAATGCGAAGACATTTAAAAAGCATATAAAATATTTGAATACATCACCCAGCCCTAGCGTCAATTTCTTCATTTTTCTAAAGTTGTGTCAGATATTTGTTGAAGGAAAGAGAAAATATCTCTATTAATTAAAGCAGCATTTGTAAAGAACGTATTGCCCACAGTATCAATTTTAATACAATAAATGGAAACTACTCATCATAGTTCTGGCTCATTAGGTTTAGAGCCCATTTAAAAATCCCTTTTTACACAAACATTAGTAACTATTGCTTCCAGAAATGCCAGTTTTGCACTGGTGCAAACAACAACTATTTCACGAGTTGAAATGTAAATACATGTGAAAGTAACGTTTTAAAAGCTAGCCTCAGAACATTTTATTCAAATAGGTTAAAACAACAGATGAGGGTAAAGTATGAAACAAATAAAATGAGCAGGAACGGTTTCATTATGATGATATAAATATAATTACTTAGAACATCATGTGGTAAAATTAAATTTTTGAGCTATGCATCTGATAAAACCGTCAGTCCGCAGTGAAGGCAGATCAATGGCAACTGATACTGTGGGCAGCACATCAATAAAAAAATAAAACAAATGTAAGAATTAAGTATTTGCATAACTAGACAAGCTAGTACTGTAACCCACAAACATTAATAAACATTCATAGTCCCCAACATTATTCCAGAGGGGAAGCCGTGACATCGACAACACACACTTTCTCTCGTTCTCTTAAAGCCAGGAGTGATTTTAAACGTACTATATTACAAGCAAAGTGGGTCGATATCCTCTTTTATCTTAATAATGACTTAAAGTTTACTTTTCTAGTTAAAAATGCCCCTGTAAGTATTTACAATATAAACAAATGTCACCTCAGTTAATCAGGAAGCGTTTTTTGTGAATTTTTCTAAAACTAAAACATTGCAGACAAGATGACTGTGCATACTGCAAATTAAAAAAAGTATAAATGGGAAGAAAAAATGAACATTCAACTTTTCTTAATGGCCACAAATGTGCTGCAATGAGCATCAGGAATTCTGTGGCGCCCTGCATGAGTGTTTTACCGGTGCTTGTGATCTAACTTCGGTGGGTTTCCTCAGAGCTGCGTTCATGCTGCAGGTTGTAGTAACAGTTCTGACACACGCGTACGGGAGACGAGATCTTCAGACGCTTGATCTCTGACTGGAAACGGCTGCATCTGAGGGAACAAGAGACATGTTCTTCAACACACTCGATGACTTCCACATACATTGGTATAGAAAAACCAGAATAATAGAATAACTGCCCACAGAAAATTTCAAAACCAAATACACCAACTGGAACACTATGTTATTAAAATATTGTGAAAATCCACTATTATGAAGACACTGGAAGCAAGGTTTAAGAAAGTCTCATAGAAAATGAATTTTATTAGCTTTAAAATACTAAATATAGTAATATTAAATCCCGAGAGAGAACAGCTTGCTGCATGAAGAAGGTCAAATAAACTTAAAGAGTCCTGGTTGTGATGCAACTTCCTGTTCTATCTCAGAACAATAGGTATCAAAATGTTTTTTCCATCACGACGATCAATATCTTCTATGTATCTTCTAAGCATTAGAAGCCAGTTTCCACAGGGAAAAAATGACAACACTCTTTTTGCAGCAAGCTCTAAAGAGGCGCCCAAAAAGGTGAGTAACCCCAACTCCAGCAAACCCTAAGACCTAAGGAACCAAACCACCATTCTCTGTTTGGTGGCTGTTTTCATGAGGCTTTGGAACAGGACATAAAGATAGTGACCTCGTGAAGTGTTTACAGAACAAGGAGATGTCCTTCACTCTACTAGCCCTAGTGATATCAGTTTCATAAAATATAAGATATCTTAATCTTTGGCATGTTCCATAACAAAAGTCAAATATGGCTAATCTAATCAAAATTAAATGCAGGTCAGAAATTGCTGAAGCAGACGCCACAGAAATCAGGACATCTTTGGAATATCTGAGTATAGCTCTGACTCGAATGAGGTGAAAGACTCTAAAACCCAGCTTTTCTACCTCACACTCATTGATGATCCTGCTCATGCCTTAACATTGACGACCGAATCGTGGTGGTGGTGAAATCGAGCTTCAAGCATTTCAGGCAAACTGCGAAGTCACACTTTGTTCTCAGTAGAACTCAGTAGGGGTCTATTACCCTTGCTGTTATTAGCACTACGCTGGCTTCAAATAGATCCGCGATCAAAAAAAAAAAAAAAAAAAAAAACAGAGCCTGTCACTCCGATTCTTCCATCACTCCATTGGCTACCTGTGCACCTAAGAATGAATTACTCCTCACTGTTTTAAAGTGTTTGAATGACTTGGCCTCTAGCTACCCTCCTGATTCCTGAGGTTTGCTGAACAGCTGCTACTGGTCCCAAGGACAAAGCATAAACTGAATGGGGACAAGGCGTTCTCAGTGGCTGCTCCCAGGCTATGGAATGCCCGGCCTCTTCACATCATGCAAGCTTCCAAAGTTGACAACTTCCTTGGCATTTAACCAGCCCTGTCATTGACTATGATCCTGGTTCTGTTTGTTTTTGCTGTTGTTTGGAAGTGGATTATTAATAAAACTCATCATTATCATCAGCTCTAAAAGTGCCCACTACATTTGTCAGAAAGCCTTTGGATGGGATTTTGTTGGGTCATTGATTGCAAATAAGATTTGTTAATTTGCACAAACAAAAAGTTATTTTCCTAACAAATTAATTTAAGCCCATGTTACTAAAAAGCACACCATAATTATAGTCTTCGAGAAAAGCCACAGTCATTCAAGCATAGATGAGTATAATGATTAATTTAAGGTGTCCAGCAGACAGGTAAAAGGGCATAACTGAAAGAAACGCAATTTCCTTTTCATGCCGCCAGCAATAACTCCCCATGGAAGAGAAATGTCAACAATTTCATATTATGGAGTTAAATAAGTGTTCAAAATAAATTCAGCCTTTGTGAAAAGTTTGGAATTGGCGGTGAACTCATTTATGCTGAGAACTGTAAATGAAGACACCAGTGGCTATGGCTATATCTCGAACACCAAGCATCACTGATGGACCATTTAAGTACGTCTATTAGACATGACCAATCACCTAAGAGTCAAGAAAAAAAAACAAGACCTTGGAGAAACTCAACATTTTATAAATAAAATGGCCTTGTATTGTCTTTTCTTTAATGTATGTAGTTTTTAAATAAATACGGATAAATCCATTGTAGAATTGTAATGAGAAGCAATCATACTTCTGGCAGAAGACCTGGCCGCAGTTCCTGCAGTGGTGACGCCTTTCTGTGAGGGAGAAGCGCACTGTGCAGCTGGAACAGCTGTCCACCTGCTCATCCTTCACCCAGTGGTCAGCGGTGGAGCGCCCTGGCTGATCACTGACCGACCAGCTAAAGACACGCCCCCGCCCATCTCCCACCACCATCTTACTGTGGTCTCTGAGCACACAATCATGCTTGTTAGACTTCCTCTGTGCGAATGGTGCAGAAATAAAGTTACACAGGAAAAATTCTTAATTCCACCACAGTGTGAACATACTTTGAAATAGCAAGTGCTGTGATTTCGGCTGGGTGAGCGTTGTCCTTGCGGTCAAACGCTGTGTGCATGGTGAGCTTGCTCCGGAACACCAGCTGTCTCTCCCATCTGTAGCCTGTTCAAACAGAGTAAATGCTAAACAACATGCCAGTTGCTCACTGCGCACATGTTAAAATGCCACCAGACAAAGCGGAACAACACAGGGATGCTAAGATAAAATTAAAAATGAATAGCTATTTATATGTTTCGCAGAGATATTCTGATCTTTGCTCTTTATCACTAAGTTTCAGTGTGTGATGCCATGCTACCAATCAATACTGAATTTTAAATAAAAAAAATCTTTAAGAAACATTTTAAGCAAAATAATTATTGAGGTCATCCGTACATTTTTAATACAATGACAAAAATGTTCCATTCGTGTTAGTTGTTTATAGCCATTTTGACAGTGATGCTACTTCATGGCTCCAATAAGCTTCTCAGAAG
Source organism: Danionella cerebrum (assembly GCA_007224835.1). Taxonomy (NCBI): domain Eukaryota; kingdom Metazoa; phylum Chordata; class Actinopteri; order Cypriniformes; family Danionidae; genus Danionella; species Danionella cerebrum. The sequence continues at coordinate 94,239 of SRMA01024010.1, forward strand.
ACATTTAGATTTAAAACATTTTGAGAAAGTAAACCCCCATAATATAAAATTTCAGTAGTTGTATCCACTTTGTAACAGTAAAAAATTGCAATTTGGTTTCTTGTAATCGTGGGTCTGTATATGTTTTCCTCGTATTGTATACTGTGCAGTCCATTAATATATACTTTTAATATGCTAATTGTTTTTCGAAGTTCTTGCAAGCACACCTTGTCCTTGCTTAATATTTTTGTGATAAAACATAAAAGCTGTACTGAAAATATACTTGCTTTAGTATTAATGCATACTGTAAAAACAATTCTTTTATTAAAAAGCCCCAAAAACCTTCACCAGCTACCTAGGTTTTTAAATGTCAGTGGCACCCACCAGAGAGAGAGAAAAAAAAAAAATCACCCGTCGACCTTCAAAATGTATAGTCTTGAATGGGTCTTCCATGAAATAAAAATATTAATTTATACATTGTTAAGCGTCTGGACCGCTTTCTTTCCCGTTTTTATGATGCGTGACACTTTGAGACTCCTACATTGAGAATAATTATTTATTTACATATCTGTAAGTTCTCAGGTCAGAAAAGATGCTTCACTCTACGCTGTTCACTCACACGTGCACTTGTTTTAGAACCAAAACCATACAAATATATTTAAAGCTACAGGTGGACCTACTGTACCTGCTTTGAGCTGGTTGTAAGAGCGGGCATCCAATGCACTGGGCTGAGGAGGTTGAGAAACTGGTCCATTTGAGGACACAGAGAGATGCTGTGGCTGCAGCTGAGAATGCGGCTGAGGGGGGAGACCTGCTTTAAGCTGTCCTTCTGAGTAGTTGACAAACACGAATCCTTCCTTCTCGTCGATGCTGAGAGTGTCTGACCAGCGACGCGAGTCATCGGAGCCACTGTCCACTGACCAGGAGGCTCCGGAGCGGGGTTTGACTCGGTGGGCACCACTGCTAGTCTGGCTGTTTGAAATGCGAGGTTTGGGCTCCTGACTAATGCTGGCTTCCTCTCCTTCAGATTCACTGCTGTCATCATCTGGAGCATCCCCACCCTCTGCAAGAACAACACATCAGAGTATATTTCCTGTTCAAAATGGACGCGGACAAAAACAAATGCTAAAAAGGGGAAATCTCAAACGATTCCTTGAGTCTTGATTTGAATAAAATGAAAAATAAAAAGTCAATTTGGGATTTACAACTGAGCATAAATAGATTGCATTCATAAAACAGTAATACTTCAGACCTTTTAAAGGAAAATATATGAATATTGTGAATACTGTGATGAAATGATAATCCGTCAGACAACATTTCTTTAAAACATAGACAAATTTGAAGCAGTTCAAACTTGTAGAATTCTGTGTCCTCTACATGAATGTGTTAATTTTAAGAAATGGAAAGTTTACCCATCTCTCCACAGCAGTCAGGCACATCAGGGGGCTCTATAGCCTGTGGAGCAGGGGTTTCTGGGACCTGTAGAAACTCCATTCTCCAAAACTGCAAAATAAAATAATTTGTCATGACTCACAGAACAGCTAAAGACATGGGATACAAAGAAGTGTTGTAAAATATTAAGAGGAGAGTTACCCTAACAACACCATCCGAGTGTCCAGTCACGATAACATTCTGTGTGTCCCACTCATTCATCTCAGAGACACAGCAGCAGAGGATTTGTTGGCTGCGGCCCGTGAATGTGTTGGCGCTGGCGATTGGGCTTCCGTTGATGCTCCACACGTGGATGTAGGTCCCAGCACATGAAACAATATCACCCTGTAAACACAATAACAAATGCATGAAATTTAATTTTAACGTTATTCCCCAGCAAAACAACAATAAAAACCACTTTTTACCACTATCTATAGAACGGACAGGTGTAACAAAGTAAAATACTCACATAGATTTTTTTTCTTGATCTATATTTGTTGTTCCAGTGCATGATGTACACAGTGTTTCCAGCCGGATCTCATAGAGAGTAGCACCAGTCTAATTACACAGGCTGTCTAGCTTCAATGTAATGTAACATTTGTCTTCTTGGTACAAATTCCAGATCTTTGGTTACATTCGTCATTGTGCAAAGCCAGACGCAAAGTGGTGGAAGTGATGCTGTGGGGGTGCTTTTCTGGTGACACTGGGGGATTTATTTAAAATTGAATGCACAATCAGTTTTATTTTACTTAGATCATCTTTGGATTATGATCTCTACTTGGATCATCCAAATCAAGAGTGATTTTGATCAAATTCCCCCCAGAGTTATGATAAAAGGGCAAACAAGCACTATTTTAAACTATTTTAGGTGACCAGACCATGGTATAGCGCAACAGTGTGTATGCATTGAGCTTAATTTGGGTACTTTCACAGATTTTATACGGTCAGAGAAAATCAAATAAAAAATTGGCTATATCCAAACATTTGACTGCAAGTTTTGTGATACACATTAAAGCTGAAGAGATTTGCCCGAACCCAAATACTGGATTCTGTTTGCTGCCAGATGTTGATTAAATTCATTTTACTAAAATGAACTCAATTTGTATCATAACGAATCAGTTCAGGTAAAGCACCTTGAATACGGAACTGTTTCTCTGGTTGTCCACATTTTGAGGGTTAACTGACAAGACAACTGCCGCTTTCATCGTTTCATGTGAACATTGCATAAACGGCTTTCAGCGTAGGTTTCTATTGCATTATATGCACTTGGCAGAGTGGTTCTCTGGCCTCTGCCTTGTTTAGTTGATTTGAATAATCTCGGGTCGGGTTCAGGCTCGTAAATAAGTAAACAGGCTTGGGTTTTGGTCGAGCTAAATTCTCTTGGGCGGAACTTTATACAACTCTAACATACATCACTCATATATTTACATACAGATAAACATTAGGATCATTATAAGAACTTTCATAATGAATTTACTCACTGCCAGGAATAGCATTCATATTTTGATTTGTTTTCAGCAATTACTACTTAAATGTTTATTAGCAGGACTCACCGTCAGTTCGTTGATGCAGAGAGCCGAGACAGGAGCCCGGTGGCCCCTCAGCTGGGTGACGAAAGACAGCTTGTTCAAGTCCCAAATGATGCACGTTCGGTCCCGAGAGCCGCTCACTACTATGTGGTAGGCTGATGATGCTGTGAGACACGTCACTGTGTCTGTGTGTCCCAGAAGTGCCTGGAAACATAAACAAAACCCACTGTTAACCACAAAAAACTCTCAATTATAGCAAAAAAAGAAAAAGCTCTGCTTTATTAAATGCAAACATAAGGCACTGAGGGCCTTTGTAACCTGTTTGAGTGTGAGGCTCTTGGCTTTCTCTTTGGAGGCCCCAGTCTCCCACACACAGATGGCTGTACTGAATCCTCCAGTGATGACCAGCTTGGGGTTGGGGCAGATGGCACACAGGATCTGCCCCCACTCAGACAAACATTCATATACTACAAGCGCCTATGAGACAAACACAACACATGAACATCAGGCAACAGACAGAACTGTACATAAATGCATCAATCAACCACAAGCTGACATTTTGTTAAGGGCAAAACAGCTATGGTGCCAGACTACCACTAGTGGACACAACTGATCAATTGAAAACGAAGGAGAAACCTCAAAGTAAAAAAAAACAAAAAACTTACACATTGTAATGTTATACATCCTTACACAATAAATGACGCTAATCACAGTTAGCGTCATTATTCTGACATGGAGCAACGTTTTGCGGCTAAGCATTTTCCCACGTTTTGTACAATAAATCACCCAGGCGCTTTTCAAGCAAAACACTACACAAATTTTAAAGTATAGTTTGAAGACTTTTTTGAATAAAAACAAATAGAGCGATATCTCCAGAGCTTGAAACAAATAGTTAATTAAATGCAAAAAAGTTTGTAAATATACAGATGGCAAACAAAATAACAACAAAACTAGATTTTTCCAATTTAAAATTTAAGATTACTTTCCAAGTTCCAATCAATAAAGGATTAGAACCGTTCCAAAATAAAACCATAATTTGGGAATCAAAATATAAATCCAATTGACAGGCAAAAATGGCCATCACAAAAATATTTAATTAATAAAATCTTTTCAATCACAATAACACCGTTCTCATTTTAGTGAACATATACATTTCATACATCTCATAATGTGACCATCCCACAGCAGCGCCGCACTTATTAATGAATATGCTAATAACTACACATCCGTTAGCATTTAAACTAGTCTCTGACAAGGAGAACTTGTGTGTGGTGCAAATGACCTTGTCGGACTCATAGTTGGAGAGGCGGCAGCTGAGATCCGCATAGCCCCAGGCAAAGGTTTTATTCCAGGCAGGAGGAACCAACACTTTGTTCTGCTCGACAGCCAGAATGCCCTTGTCAGTGCACACGATCTGACCCACTGGTTCCTTCAGCTCTGCACAACACAAACCATGCACAGAAAGAGAACAACTTTGGATGTGTGTGGGGAGAATTACTAACATTATTCATCACAAACTCTATCCCAATCAAGCATTGTATTCAACTAAATAAAACTTTGACTTACAGGACTCCACACTTCCATTTACTCTATTACCTTTGACAGGGGTGAGAGAGGGCCTCAAATTATCCAGATGATGAAAAAAGATCTTGTCTAAGCTGGAGTTGAGTGTTACAGGAACACTAGGCACCTCTCCGTTTAACTTACTGCGCACCCGCTTAGGAGGATGAGGTTTCTTGAAGAGCTTAAAGAAAAGAAGCAAACAATATTTGAGACCAAAGCGCATTTGAAAAAATGTGGCCACCAGAAATCACGAACCTGTTTTGGGATCTGCCCAAAGTTATTGATGAACCCAATTGTAGCTGTTTCTTTAAGAGGGTCGTTAATGTTGTAGATGTCCACCTGACCCTCATAGAACAGATGATGGAAGACGTTCACCGCCTCCACAGCTGGAGGACCCTGCTGCTTGTAGCCGAAGATCAGATCGATCCATTCATGCAGATGTGCACTAACATAATCACACTCCAAAGCCTGAAAACAAAACCAAAACCAAATAGAATTCTTATCTGGTTCTGGAGGTACTCTTTGGTACAATTACAAGAACATAGTTTTCCTGCTGATCACATATTTTGGACAGTAATGCTTATGTTTGAGTCACAATTTAGAGTAATTTTAAGATACATTTTTTTGGAATCCATCTTGGACAAAAGCAACGATTAAACTAGTTTTATAAAACTAGAATATTACCTTGAATTACTACCATTTTATTTTTGAGATTTTATTGGGAGGTATTGTTATCCCTTGTTCTTATGGTAAAACAGTATGTTTAAACCCACAGAGACACTAAGTTGTGTTGAAATGTTGTAAAGTTACCTCTCGGTGAACCCTGATGAACTCTCTTGGGTCACCTTTGGCCCAGGGTGGTAGAATCACATCTCCAAGCTTGGTTCCATTCTGTTTACTCCCTATATGAAAAATAGTTCACATTTCATTGCAAGTAAATATAGAAAAGAAAAGAGAGTAACTTTGTCTACTTATTAGACTGGCCCTTACCAAGGTCGAAGTTGTTGGAGTTTAGCAGGAACTCAGGAAGGTAGAAGAACTCTGGGATGAGCTCCTTCACATCAGCCATATTGTGTTTTGAAGCAGACATCCAAGCTTCTCGCACACTGTGAAACATTCGGTCGGCCAAGTCAAAATGCCCTCCCTGAAAAAATAGATCAATGTTTCATGAAGCCAAGAGCTTTAGCATATCTTAAAAAAATGGTAAATTATCCTCTTATTATATATAAACATAATTAAGGATAAATAGATCATGTAAGCAGTAATCAAAATAATAACAATAATATTAAGGGTTTCTTTAGGCAATTTTTAAGTTATTTCAATATTTATAAAAATGGCACAAGAACAGCACTATCAATATCAAGGAGGGAAAGAAGTATTTGACCCTTTTTAACATTTGTAGACAGACAAATAAATGATCATTCTGTTCATTTATTGGGCATAATATTGGTAGAATTTATTCGCCATAATGCCTCCAGCATCATGTTGAACTATGGGGATGGCAAGTTGAGTTTATGCCTTGATTCTGGTCTCAACTGACAACAGCACCTAATTCTCCTCTGAATCTTTCAGATGTTCATCTGAATACCAAGAGCAGGGGGACTTTAAGGCTTTTGTAGGATTGTTTGTTTTCTTGCTGATTATGGTTCCAAGAAATGTGAGATCATTAAGAATCAAAAGAAAATATACAGTTGAGTCTCACAGCAACAGAATAATCAAAATGAGCAATGAAATTAAAGCATAACAAAATAAAGAGGGATACCTGGAGTCTGAGGAAGATTTGTGTGAATGGCTCCATCCTGACCAGATATGAGGCAACAATCATTGCAGAGGAATAATGAGTGCCGTAATGATACGCTGGAGTCTCGCCTGCACAGAAACAGACCCATGCGTTAATACTCCACAAAAAGATCACATGTAGCATCAACAACTGCATCCACTCACCATTCGGATCTTCCCAATCTTTGAATCTTTTCTTATACTGGATCAGTCGGTCATCCGTCTGTGCTCCCATAGGTTTGGACAGGTTTCGGAATGTCATTGGATTGTTGAGGTCCAGTTCCTGAGAAATGATCAAACTAATTAACTTCCTGCTAATCACTTGAACCCAGCAGTATTGGTAAATAAATAAGTAAAAACCTGCACTCACCTCAGAGTCAAAGTCTGCCAGGATCCATGGAAAAACTGGATATTGCATAAGGTCATTGTACGACCTGCCGGCCAATGTGTTGAGATGCATCAGATACTGGAAATTGCTGATTTCTCCTCGCTGCAAATGAAAAGAGAGTATAAGCAACAAGTCTACGATAGCAGAACAGACATATATAAATATATTCAGAAACCCCACCTCCCATCTTTGGGTTACAGACTTCTCACCGACCAGCGTACTAAGAAGACCAGAGCTAAAACAAAACAAATGTTAACATTTATTCCATTTCTTTTCAGAAATCAGCTAGCTCTTTATCATATATTATGAAGGTAACCTACCCCTGCTCCACACTAGTGTTGGGTCGCTGTCCAGACACTGATTCTGAACTATCAGCCAGAGAGGGAACGACGGCAAGGAACCTAAAAACTCAATTGTGTCATTATTTTTTCAATAACCACAGAATGAACACATTCAGAGAATTTAAAGCATCTATAACAAAGACAATTACTAAAGTATCTAGGCTAGACAAGCTCCGTTTTTTTTTAGTTATTTTAAAAATTACTTTAAATTTACAAAACAATTTATAAAACAATTTTTGTTAGTTATTTTCACTGATTTTTCCTTCTTTCACATGACATTCATTTAAGCAAAAGGAATAACTGATGGATGCTGAAGTAAGCAACATGTTCACATTCTACATTCTGTGGTGGGTTTTGTAAAGTTAAAATCAATCCAAAAGGTTCTATCTGCGAAGATAAACTAAAGCTCCGTTAATATCTGTGAGCCAATCAGCAGCTTGAATGCGGACAGGAGGACCTATAGGGGTCACTGCAATGTGAAGTCTCTAACACAGTTCAAAATTGTTAGAAAATGTGTTGTTTTGAGTCTTTTCTTTTCGTACCTTTGATATACTTTGTTCCTAACCCCCTTTTGAAAAGCCAACAGATAATTTCGTCCATCTCCTGAAAACACTTCCACTGCCATAGGCTGAGAAAGATAGCATGTTGTTTTAATATCACAAAAGCTGCCCAGTGAATAATCTCTGCTCACATAATTAAAGCAGTTTGTTTCCCACCTGAAGAAGGTAGCGGCGTTTGTGCACTTCTCTTATGTCTTCATAAGCAAAAATACTGCAGGTTCGTTTCAGCTGACTCTTGCTCTGCCGTGCCCCTCGGGGGATGATGGGCTCATGCATACTGCAAACGACACAGGCACACGCTTTATTTAGAACTACAGCAACTACAAAACTACAAAAAGCTAAACTAATTTAACATTTTAGTTTTTTTTTAAGTTAACATACTGCAAATCTGGGTTTTTAGCAGAGGTAAACAAGAGCACTGGTGTCTCACAGTCACAGAGCAAACATTTACTGGTCATTTTTACTGGTGACCCATGATGAAGTTCATTTTTTGATTATTTTACTAGTTCAAAGTTGATCATTTAAACACATATATGCTGTTCATAATGTAATCACTAAGCTTGGTACAGAGAATCCTGACTATTTCAGATTTAATTCCCAAGTAGAAACAGTGAAAAATCAATGCATTTTGTCTTCCACTTTATTGAAATATATTCAAATCTAACTGGAAAACGTTGCGCGGTTCATTAGAATGAGATCCATTCTTTGTCCTAGCTACATTTCAGAGACCATGGCGCTGACCCAGATTGAAATATTCCCGCTCATGATCACTCCCTGTGATCCCTGGAATGTTTTATTGAATTATTGAAAGTGAAAAAAAATAATAACTGCTTTTCACTATCGAATGCCAAGAAGGGACAACTCTTGCCCAATGCCCAAAATGTGACCTGGTGCAGTGTCAATGAGATTAAAATATGAAATAAAATAAGCACAATATAGAGTGGGGCAATAAGAGAAAGTTTAAATCTAAAGGTAAAAAATGTGTACTTTGCAGGCAGAGTCTCAATGTCTCTAATCTCTCTGGTAACCGTCATGGTGAAGCCATCGATGACATAGAAGTGCTCTTTCCCAAATAAGAGCAGCCCTTCGCTGGTGTCTAGACCTTGCACTCGAGCACACCGGTACATGTGCTGGATCTGTCACACACACCAGACACAGTTTATTAATATTAGATCAAACTTATGTACATTACAGGGCAGACAAAAGCATTTCTTCAAGCTAACAACAAAGCAGTGTTATGATCATGACAGCTATGATGAGCAGCTGACCTTCTCTCCCTCCTCCAGCAGACGGAGCAGTGTGGTGTTGTCTGTTTTCTGCTCATCGTCTACAGCTCCTGACTCCAGTAGCTCCTGCAGCTGGTCCTGGCTCTCCTCATCTGCCCCATCAGCTGTAGAGCGTGAACGCTTCAGAGGAGCTTTCACCAGCCCTAAGGACCACAGAAATAGAAACTTTTGAAAGTGCCAAGTTAGGTACGTCTTATGAGCAAATCTATTGTAATCTGTTACTGTTATACGGTCAACATCAGCGCATTTTTCATGTGAAACAAGCGATTTTTTTCGGTTTTAATTACATTTTCAGAGATATATATATATATATATATATATATATATATATATATATATATATATATATATATATATATATGTGTGCATTTGTTACATGAAAACTAACATAATTGTAAAACCGTTGTAAATAACAAATATGTTATACAAGATAATTATATAACTTTGTTAGATTGAAAAGCGGCGCCAAGTTATTATTTTCAATCTATGTGCATTCTGATAATTGGTAGATTGACAAATGGTCAAATAAAAAAAGGTGAAGCACTCTGACCTTTGACCCTTGCAATGGTGTCCTCTCCATGTTCAGGCTCATGCTGTGTGGTCTCTCCCTCTGTGTTCTGCTCAATGGAGTGCTGGTACATCCCTGGGTTTCCTGACAGCAGCCGCATATAATACTCCTTACTGTCATAACTGATTGCCCGGCGGTAACGTACTGCCTTCTGGATGTCAAACAAATACATATATATATTAAAATACATTTAGTTTTGGTGACTGTTAAAGTTGTTTGGCACAACTTGCTTTTCAAAACTTAGATTTTATTTTTTTCAAAACCTCAGTACTTTAAAAAATGGATTGCCGTTTGACTTTTGAGCTATACAATTTTTAAGTGAGTAATATTTCAGAGAATTTGTTTATTAGCTTTATTTTACAACAATGCATTATTTGGCCTAAAACAGAAACAAATGAATGTCTGCACAACAAGCAAAGTCTGGAGCATTCTGTCAGTTTAAGCATTAAACACAAGTTTCACACACATAATGAAAATATTGTAATGTTTTAGAAAAAGCAGAAGGTCTGTCATAAGACTAGCATGTGCACAAGTTTCGGGACATTTTGACCTGCTTTAAGCAGAGAAGCTGCAGTCATGTTTTTTTTAAATAATATAAATAATAATAATAAAAACAGTTAAACGTAAATAATTTGTTACATGATGCAGTCATTAGTAAAAAATGGCTTATCTGCAAGGCTCCACACTCACAAAGGATCCGTTCAGCCAGATTACCAACTATACTCAATCACTCTAGTCTAGACTTTATGGACCTGTTGTTGTGTTTGTGAAAGAAAAAAAAAACATTAAGAGAATTTTTTTTTTTTTTAGTAATTTAGTACTAATGGGGCTCAAAAACAAAGTTTTCACTGTTTAAAAGGTTAAAGACCTGAGAACTAAAGGCAGCATCCCAAAGACATTCGAAACCAGAATTTGTCCAGTCCCCATCAAGATTTTTTATTATTGTGTATTTAAAGACAAAAGATGCTTAGGAACAGTTTTTATTTGTAACACTCACATGGCACAGCACAAGGAAAAAAAATAAACAATTTAATAAGATTGCAAATGTAAAGCCATTCTCATTAATATATCTTAAAAAACAATAAACACAATAAAACAATATTTTACAGTTATTCAGATTTCTCAGATTTTCTAAAATGCTACAGACTGGGTGAGAACTAAACACACAAAATAAGGAAACTGAGAGCTATTGCCTGTATAATAAATAAAAAAGACCTCACCCAAACAGTAGCACGATAAAACAAAAGAGATGGGAGAAACCTTTGAAATTATATTTTTCCCCACAGCACACCAATAATACTGGTAAGAACATTGAAATATTGATAAAATTCACTGAAAAAATAGCAATTATTGCTTGTGTCCAGTCTCTGATGCTACACTTCACAATAAAAATACTGATTAAGATAATTCAAAAAGAGCCTTTATATCAATCCATATATAACGTTTGGTTCAAATACTTTTATTAATGCATATCTTTATTTTCTTAGATAAAACAAATTTAGTCATTTAATCCCCAGCTTTTTACTTATTCCTGTTTTACGTATTCCTGTTACCCTAACCCAGTTTTTTTACCATGAAGTTGTATCACTTGGATCTTTAGAAGGCCATGAGAAGAGCAAAGGTAAGTTCTTTCAGTTTCATATTTAGATGTTTGATATTTTTGAAGCGTCATTTAAAAAATACTGTACTGTTACTCAAATTATGTCATGGATTAAAAATGCACATATTTGGTAATGATTTACCCAAAAATTTACAGAATTTCCTGGTTCTATAATCATGAAAAACAAAAGCTTGACGAACCTGCATGCTCGCATTGGGCTCAGGATCGGGCACATAAGGATAATGAATGTAGAACATGTCATTCCGAACCATTTTCTTCCTCATTCTACAGGGTCCCTCAGTCATGTCCAACTGAAACTTGTCCAGGTGTGAACCAATGGGAGGCCCCCAGAGACCCCTCTCTCGAAGCAGTTCATATTCAATTCCAGCCCACTCATCCATCACATACTTCAGTGCATTCTGCTGCCTCTGTCAAAATAGAAACATGGTTTAAAGCCAAAAAAGGAATGGTCATGAGCTCCTGAAGGCCACACTCCAGTAAAAACAAAAATCGTTAGTCACTAATTAAACACATCTACAGTAACTCAATCACCCACATGGAGCTAAACTCAGCAGGTTTTCACAGAGCTGTTATTTACAGTCTGTCTGAAGCAGCAGATTACCTCTTGATGCTCTTTGTACTGCATAGCTACCAAGTCCCGAACCACAGCGATGTGTGTGAACATCCACTGGAAGGTTTCCTGTGGACACATCAAACTTCGAATGAGTGCAATCTGCTGGTGCAAGTTAAAAAGGTCTGCTACGAAGCCAGTTCCACACCTGAGCAGAGAGATTGTTCTTGTTCATTCCACTCTCTTTCTTGCTGCGACGGGAGCCAGTCAGTTTGGACAGACCAAAACCACTGCTGACTCGAGACAATTTGGACTGATTGACAGGTGCAGCAGTCTCCCCCCTGCTGATGCATTTTTTCTCATGGACTAGAAGAGAACAATAATATTTGCATTTTTTAAATTAAAGATCCTTTCTGGGAAACACATACTAGAACACAAATGGAAATGTTATTTATGAAATACTATACAATTAAAGTATGTGACGATGTTAAAATGTCAATCTGATCCATCTCAAATGATTGCATAGGGGAGTAAAACTATTTTGTTCATGTCAAGAGGGAAAGTAAATCCAGATATTCAACTGAATGCTTTGCTACCCATGGTGGCCAAAAATGGGGCCAGTTTCACAGAGTAGATCAGTGAGGTATTTGTGAGCAAGGGTACAGATGCACTTCAAAGGAAATGAGAAGATCATGGAGCTTATCCAGGTTTTACAGCCTGGGGTTCAGAGAAGATGTTTGAGTTATTCATGTAAAATTTCCAGTAACAAAAAGCCCCAGTTAGAATCAGAAGAAACAGACTCTCAAATTGTCACAATGTCAAATTTCAGAAGCCAGTTTAGGACCTATTTCATACTTGTGTTTATCTAACAAACTGCAATAAATGAACTACAAAATCTATAAAATCCACTGTAGAAAGACCACTGTAAAAATGTAAACAATACATTTTCTCCACCAACATCTTATGAAGATGAAAAAAGTCCCAGAGTCCCAGATAAAGGAACAGATTAAATTTGACATTTTGCTTCCTGAAATATCATTCACGCTTGAAAAGAAACTCAAATAGGCAACCAAATGATTCTGAAGGATCAGCAAAAGTACAACTTCTGGCAATTTGTCAACTTCTAAACATATTCAGATGTGCAATACGCAAGGCTATATGGTGAATCATTGACATTATTAGTCTAAAATTCTACTTTAATTCTGTCATTTTTTGTGAGTTACAATAACTTATGAAATTGAACATGAAGTCAAGGATTTATAAATATTTATAAAAATGCTGTATTTTAAAAAGAAGTATGTCTCTTGAGCGAATTTATTGTGAAATATTACCAGTACATAGCTAACAATGTTGCATTTTCATGTAAGTATTATTGGGGTGAATGTTTGAAGATAAAAACAAAGGTTAGCTGTCTTAGTTGAAGTTAAAGCATCTAATATAACTAAAACAACAGCAGGTAAATAAAAGTAAATAAAATCAAGATCTATATTCACACTATACTGATAAAAGTATAGTGTACTATGATTAACTATTCATTAATCATAGTTTAGTTTTCAGTTTATATATATATATATACTAAATATATAACTAAAGTTTAATAACGATTAAAACTAAAGTCAAGTAGTTCTTTTTTAGTCAAAAAGAACTAATTTGGTACTAATCTAAAATGAGACATGATGAAGATGAGGAGAGATGGCTGCATAAAAAATAAGCAGCACAATGTCTGCAACACTGACAAAAAAAGGAGGTATGAAACCACATGCAAGAGAGTGTTAGAGCAACAAGAAGCTAAATTTAATGTTTGTGTGACTCACCTAGGTGGTTCTGCCAGCTTTTAGCAGCAGGCTCCTCTAAACCCGGTCGAGCTGTGACGATGTCCACGTGTCCTCTGTCATTGACGGGTAAGGAGACTTTAAAAATATCTTCCAGCATTTGCCTTTTACTGTGCATGAGTTCGGTCCACACACGATTCACCGCCTTGAGCAGCAACTGACGACCTGTGAAACATTACAAAATCAACTAAACAGAACTACAAAAGCTTTCGAAGACAAATTGTACAGTGTTTATGGTGCTGCAAATCTTTAGGAAAAGAGAAAAAGAACACCTTCGCTAACATCCTGGCTCTGAATGCTGTCAGACACGTTCTCAGAAGGAACAGCAACATGCCAAGTGGTCATTCTGGCCTCCGCCTCCAAACCAAAACCCTCCACACTACTGGAAGAGAATATGACAGTGAAGCTGAGCAGACTTAAAATGACATCAACTGATTTTTATACGTTTGAAGAGATCAGTCATTCAAGTGAAGCCCTCATCCAGTCAGTACATAATATAGCAGATCACAAAGGGCAAGAATAATGAACTGAACAGTTTCAGCCCATCAAACAATGGAGATCACATGAGTTAAAGTTATTGATCTTTCTGTGTCAGCAGACTGCAGAGGCTCAGAGTAGGCACTAATGTAATTCTGCTGTCACTCCTTGAGCTGCTCTTGTTTCTTAGTTTCTCTGAAGACATACTCAACAGTGAGCCAGGAGGCAAAGCCATGGCAACGTAAAGCTCTCCCTCAAATGAATCACGACAGCACAGTAGAGAGCTACTCAAAGTCCATACTTGCCCATATTTTCAGAGCTCATCCATAATGTCCATTAATCCGTCTTAAAATGCCATTTCACATATCGTTAATAGAGACCCTTCATCCAAATTAATTCAATGATGGCACAGATGTTGAATACATCTGCAAACAACTTGGTTTGCCTATCTAAACATTATTTATTACATATACTGTATAGACAACTGTTCTTGCATCAATGCATCTTGTACGTGTTACTAAAAATATTGATTATAACCCATTATAGAAGACTCTGGAAGTAAAATTTAAGAATAAAAAACCATAGGTAATTAGCTGTTAAAAACAGAAGCCATTGATTGATGCAGTTTTATTAAATGGCTCTTTGAAAGATCAAAGCAGGAAAGTTGGAGAAAGTTTCTCAACACTCCTTATATAAAGAGCTAACAGTCGCGATGTAACATCCTGTTAGTGATGTAACTTCCTGTTCTATCTCTGAACAATAAGATTCAAAATATTTTTCTTTTCTATAACATGAGATTCATTTTATTCTTGAGATCAATCTTTTTCTACTAATGTCTGATTTACTTTTCAATTTGTCTGCTGTGGGAGGAAACTCTGGGCTGTTATTGGATCAACTTGGTTTAATTATTCAACACATTCGTAACACACTCTCTTCTTTGTGAATTTTGGTCATATTTTTCTATTTATTAATTTTAGAAGTTGTTAATTCATCTTACATTACTTATTCCTACCCTTTAAGCCCTTATTGCATCCATCAGAATTTTACAAACATTTTTTAACAAAAACTTTGACAAAAATACGTTTTCTTTTTTACTTTTATTTATTTTTACTTTAATACATTGCTAATTGTAGAATTCTAGCATACAACATGATGCCAACATTTTTACCCCTGTTCGCAGTTATCAGCTGTTTATATGTTTAAGTGTACAAAACTTCTGGTTTAAAAGAAGAAAAGCATTTGTATTTCTAAACTACTTCTTGGCTGAGTAATCCGTCTCAAAAGACTTAACAAACAGTTACAAAACAGCAAACAAGACATGAAGAAAGTTATTTTTTTATTTTTTGAAAAGCCATCAAGTAGAATAAAAGCTTTCAGCTGCATTTTCAAAGTGTCATGTGTTTCTAGGCATTTCCTGGTGAATACTGAAAGCTTTTCACCAGCAACTAGAGCAGGAAAAATCCAGGAAAATAATAATAATAATAGGTATAAACTAAACAAAACAGAATTGGTTTCTACACAAGCACCTTTGCATTCAACCTTTGCAATAATACCATTTAGTCTTAAACAAAGAGTCAATGAAACTTCTCACCTTCCTGTGTGCAGGTTGATCAAGCAGTGGGCCAGACATGCCACAAACTCCTGGTCATGGTTACCAGGTCCCAACACCAGGTTTCGGTTTACGGTCAGCACCCGTAATGAATCCAGTAGGGTAACCTGCTGGGGCACAGTCTTGTGGGGTCGTGAGAGCTGGTAGAGAATTGTTCGGTTCAGACAGTGGTAGATTGAGTCCAGAGACAAACCCTGAGAACGCCGTTTGGACTGTTGAGGGTAACAGAAAAAGTAGAAAAGGAGATTTAAGCAGAGACCACCAATCGCATAAGTCTTAAAGGAATGCAACATAATTCTTGCGCATGACGAAGGAGAGAGGGAGAGAGAGAAAGCATAAGGATAACTGGTCACAATCTGCTTATACCTGCGTGATCAGCTGAACAATGAATTCCACCACAAGTTTGGACTCTTTGTTGAACATGCCTTGCCACAGTTTGTCCACCACACGCTGAGTGAAGTAGAAGACATTGTTCACCAGGATATGGTAACTCCCTCCAGTCGAAATTGCCAATGATGCCTCTTCACCTGCTCATGAAATACAAAACAATCAAGAAAATATTCTTTTTTAAATGAGAAAAGTTGGGTTGTGGCCATCCGACTAGAAAATGCAATGCAGAGAAAATGTATAAAATATGTTGAGAAAGGAACAAACCCAACAAAACATCGGCTGCAAGAAGCTGCTCCATCACACTGTCCAGGATAAAGGATTGAAATTCTTTCTGCTGGGTTCTTGTGGAACGCTCTGGTGAAGCCTGCAAATAAACATCAATGATAAGGAAACTGTTTGATTATATCTTATGGAGTACAAACTGAACATTCAGCTGGTCCAAGAACAGAACCCTGTGGTACACCTCAACCAAATGATAATCATGAATCAACATATAAATAAAACAAACCCAAAAGAATCTAAGACTTAAATGTGACTTGTAGCAGGATACAACATAAGCTCATGTCAAAATCCACCAATATCCCACCTCTAGCAGAAGATCAATGATGGGAGTCTGTTTGCTGGCAGGTGTCATGCACAGATTGTCCATTATGAGGATCCTCATGAAGTCAAAGACGTACTTCTTAGCTGGGTGGTTGGTTAGGTAGGTTTTGTTTCCCACATTACAGTACTCAGACTGACTTCGGTTCATTCCTGAATCTGTTACAAAGGCTTTGAACTCCTCGGTGGGTGAGCTTGCTTCGTCATCTAGATCACTTACCTGAGAAAAACAAATAGACACCATTTCAGCAAAATATGAAATGAAAACAATTTCAAAAGTGTTGTCTCTGAAAAAACAACAACAAAGTGCTGTACTCCAGACAGGTGTCATCCAATAAAACACATGTAGTAAAAAGCTACCATATGAATTATAAAATAGTGAGAGGATTTACATTTACAGAGATCAAATTGAAAATCAAGTTAAAAAAATTAAGAAAAAAAAACTTGTTTAAGCTTCCTAAAAAATGTTTTTCAGCTTATAGAAAGCTTAACCTCCTAACCACCTATGCCTAACAACATAATAGGGGGGAGCAGCTACTGAAAGGCATGATCACCCTAGCAATACATTGATACTGATGCTTCATCAAAAGTTCAGAAATGTACAATTAAATTATCATATGATGTTAAAATCCAAAGAAAACGGTTAATCTCAAGGCCTCTACACACAGATCCAAATTTTCAGTCCGAAGTTTTGTGCGCCAATGCACCTCGACCGATAATCACGGGTGCCAACACATCTGACAGAACGAGTGGTGTAAATGAAAAAGAGTTTCACACTGCCATATCAAATTTATTTTTGTAAGGAGAACAACCAATGAAAGTTGGCTCTTTAGTTGACGTGAGTAGGTAGCCACTCGATGGCGCTCACCCCACCAATAGTATAACCTGCTCAAAATCCATGAGTTTTTTTGTGTGTTCTTTGATTTCTTCTCTGTTGTTGTCTTCTTCTTTCCTGTTTTCCTGTGTGGAACAGAGTGCATCTGTTGTACAGCAAACACCATCTTCAGGCAGGGAGCGTCATTACATCAATATTTCCTCAACCCAGACGAAAAGCACCCTTATGAGAAGCTGTCCGAAGGTTCGTGCAAATTTCAATTTGGATAGCTGTGTAAAGGCCTTTAAGTTAATCTAGTGTTCCTTTAATAAGCATAACAGCATACCATCTCTGAGTAGGGTCGTATGTTGAAGGGAAAAACTGTTGCAGCAAGTGTACAAAGGAAGTCTGCACTGTGCCACATGGGAGCCAGATCAGGAATGTTGTGATAGAGGTAGCGGAAAAATTGCATGAGCGTGATGGGGTATTCTCTGAGCCAGGAACCTTCCTCTTCAGACTGCCAGGGCTGCAGCAAGGAGAAAACAATCATACATTTAAAAAAAAAACAATATTAACTTTACAATCTCCCTTCATTTATCAATTTTCATTTATATACAAAAAAAAAGAAAACTTATGATTGTACATAAACTGCAGAGGTGACCAACCAAATCCCAAACTATAAACAGTGAAAGCTCCCGGAATGTAGGCTGTAGACTCACCAGGTTGAGCATGCTGCGGAGCATAGCCAGGAGTAGAAATGCTGCTTCAGTGCACATATTGTGAAGAGAACCCACCACTGCAGCACTGGAGGCAGGGACACCAAACATAAATGTCCAGATAGAGTCCAGGTCAAACTGTGTGAGAAAACGAATAGGTTAATGTTAGAAACACAACAACGAGCCATTGTGTTACTATGTTCAACCCATTTAACACAAGAACAGAAAAATAGAATAATGTAAAAAAATGTGTGTGATTCTAAAAGTAAAAGTATGCACAGCAGTAAGAGTAATGGTAACAAAGAGCAATCAGTGCTAACATTTCCAGCACAAAAAGCATGCATGACAAGGGTAGAATGGAAATTGTACTGAGCAGAACATGTAAAGAGACGTGGTAGCCAATCAGAGGTAAGGGTGTGTTTATTTGAGCAGGATGGCTTGGAAGAACACATGTGATTAATGCTGATTAATGGCAAACTGAAAAGTAAATGGTATATGGACAAAAAAAATGTACAAAGCCATTTCAGCGCAGGAGAGATTTAAGGATGTTAGAACAACTAGCATTGGATGACAACGTTGCTTTGTTTCCCCTGGACAGGTGAGCCATGTATGTTTGCTTTGCTTCACATAATGGTATACACTTCCTTTAAAATATAATTATTTATATTTAAATAAACAGAATTGTTATTTTGTTTATTATAATGTGACTTGGTTGATTCCTCCTCACAAAAAATGTATATCGCACCTTTAAGGGAACACTGCTTTTATCTCCCCAGAGAAAATAAGTATTGAGGAAAATATTTTCCAGATCTGAAGAGTAGCAACTGACCAATTATCATATTAGAAAAGTAGAATTTTAGTTCTATGGCAATCGATCATAGAGCTTCCATATTAATACAATTTTTTTACTAGTGCAGTCAATCGATAAAAAAAACTGAATTAATTGCACATTTTATTTTCTATTAATTGTAATTAAGTGCTATTAAAACATAAAAAATGTCAAAGTAAATAATTAATGTAAACTCAAAACCTAAATTAACTGTCGGCTTGAAAGACATATTTATTATAAATTTGTATTTATTCATTATTACATATATTTTATAAATTATTATTGATCAGAAAAGCAATTAATATTAACGTCACCATATTACTCATCAGTATAATTTATCGTTTAAGTAACGCACTAGTATTTATTTTGCTTTTATTGCAATTGGTTAATATTTTGTCATGTTTCAAATTCTACATTTTGAGGCTGTGAAAAAACTGCGGGGAAACAGAATGAGCAAATCACGTGATGGAACTCCGATCACATGACCAAGGCGGAAGATATAGAGGGAAAACTATGAAATGGGCGAAAAGGCAAAAAATAAAGCCATAACAGACTCTGACAAAAAGTCCTTCCTTAGTCTTATCCATACTTATTTGCACACTGAACACTGAAATATGAACTAATTACTTTAATTTTTTAATGCATTAAATGTTCCAAATTAATCACATACGTCAACAATAATTTTGAGAGCACTAGTTTTTACTATTTAAAACAATTCGAAATATACTCCATTCTGGCTTAATAATAAAGAAACTAGTAAATCCTAGAAAGAACCAAAATGAAATTTTCTGCTGGTACTACAACACGATTTAAAAAAATATGGTATTTTTGTACAAAAACACAAAATAACACAGACATCAAGCAAGGACAGGAGCTCATTTGATTAGTAGGAAAAAAGATTTGCATACTGACATGTACCTGCAGACTCTCAGGCAGCTCTGTAATTGGCTGCTGGAAGAAAAGTGCCATGAGCATGAAGTAGATCTCAGGAACATTGGTGTGTTTAGGCAGCAGAGTTTGCAATACGGGAAATCCTGGGAAATGGCAAGCATCTCTGTTGATTTCACGTACTGTTGACCTGCCCCCTGCACTACGCCCCACATTAAATCCTAAATGATGACAGAAACATAAGAAGTTTATTTCATGATTCATTGGTCTCTTTATACCACCGCTATTGTGAAACCACAGTATTGTGTAGTGGCTCACCCAACACTGTGCCGATCTTATTAGTGAGCACAGAGTCAGTGTGCTCCAGCCATCCTCCTCCAGTCAGGCCCTCTTTAAACCGGCTCAAGATCGACTGGTTACTCAGGAGCACCACCAGGATTAGGAGCGCTGCTGTGACCGTGCTGGAGTGAATGTGTTCTTCCATGAACATCAGCAGCCAATCAAAACCCAAAGTGCGCACCAGCTCCTCGCAAGCTCTGAGGGGCAAAGCAAGAGTTCGTTTTCTGCATCATCTGTTTTCTTCTTAGCTTCACTGATTTCACACATGAAGTATGTTTGCATAATAGTAAAAGTTACGCATTATAGTATGTTTCATAATCTAAAATTGAGAATTGTCTATTATTCTAAATGTGAGCTGAAAATTTTTAAACCCGTTTAGGCACATTATCCCAATTTGTATCCAATCTAAAAATCTCTAAATCAGTAATGCCAAGGTAATAACATTAACATAGCAGTGAAATACAGCACAGCTCTCTGCGGCCATAATTGAATAATAAGCTTCACTCACTGCGCATTAACAGCGTTCTTCTCTTTGCAGCTGAGTTGTTTAAGCAGGATGTCCAACAGTCTATTCCGCAGAAGAATCAGATTTGATGAAAGGAGGCCACCAAACTCATCATCGGCTCCTGAAAAACACAACTAGTATTTAATAGGGGTGTAACCAATTCAATACATAGTTGCACAATATACGTCAATGCAAAATTTTTACAAAACGCATCTAAAAGTTGAAGTGCATTTGCTTCTTGATACCGCTTAAAGTCACTTCTGTAACTTCTTTAAGTTGTCTTTCTACTTTATTTAAAATTTACTAGGAAACAATTGCCCACTTTTTTTATAAATGTTATAAAATGAGCTCTCTCTCCATCCCTCGGAGTAAATCTTAATGCTAATGTTAGCAATGGCCTCTGGTGGGTGTTCTTAAATCTTTTAAAACTCAGTTTTATTTCCAAATGACAGTTTAGATATATAAATATAAATTATTTATATATAATAATTTAATATAAATAAATTAATAGTTTCAATACAGGGTTAAAATAGGGTTGTAAAGCTTTTTTTATTTTTGTAAAATGCTGTTTTGCCTACTAGGGATGCAACGGTACACAAAGCTCACGGTTTGGCACATACCTTGGTTTTTCTGTTCAGTCCAGTTCTGATATTTTTGCAAATTTGTAATTTTTAACCATCCTTTGTACAGAACCCATGAAGAGATAAAAAAAGGTATTTTATATATTTCGACTTATTTTGCTAAATCAAACATCAATACACGTCTTCAAAAATGGACGTTATATATAAACAATAAAATAGACAATAAGATTCAATTATGAGTCTCTGTTAATTTGTTGGGTTTGGCTAGTTGAATGATTCAGAATCTGACTTACAGATGGTGCTGCATGATGACTGCGCTCATGTTTCATGTGTTGCCTTTTGCATAATTACTTCTGATAAAGCAGTGCTTTATAAATTTGTTGAGGGAATCTGCTTTGATCACTGATATGTGAAGTATACCTCTGTCGATCTTCTCCTCGTTGGTGTTCTCCATTATGACAAACTTTTCACAGACTGCGAATGTTGGCAATGTTGAGGAGATGAACTGGCCAAACCTTGAAGAAGAGAAAAAAAATATTGAGTCCAAATAAAGAGTAAATAACTGTGAAGATGTAAAGTGCTATTTCCTTGTGTTAATTGCTGTGTCTGTTCATGTGTATTCCACAATTATTTAGTTTCAGTTTTGTGTATTTAGTACAAAATTTTGAAAGAATCCCCTTCAATGGACCTATGTGCTGTACACTTAAATTGGACCAATGTCCATCGATGCTCACCTGAGTAGGTCGTAGGAGTTTGGGAAGCCCTGCAGCAGGAGGCTGAGGACGTTGCCAATGGCAGCGATGGTTGGCTGAGACAGAGACTGATCCCGCAGTGTCAGCAGCAATTTGGGGATCAGCTGAAACTCCCGCAACAGTTTGGCATTTTTAGCAGCTTCACTGAGAACACAAAGAATCAAGCACATAGTACTGATTTTTCACCCGTTGGAGTTTAGGAACATTGTTTACCCAAAATGATCAATGCTAGCAATCTGGAAGTAGGAAGGAGTAGTAACAGACTACATTTAAATAAGTCTTGAACAGAGAAACTAAAAAAACTGTTTGATCTATTGTATATAATTGCTAAAGGAACATTTTCAGTTTTAGTAAATCTGAAGGTGAAATGTTATGCTTTGTAATGTAAGACCTTATTTTTAATGACGGCCTTATCCATTATAATGTGTGCTCCCTTGTATATACACAAAGGAAACATGTTGTTAACATCTGTTTCTAAAGAGGCCTCCAAGGATAAACTGAACCAACAAGTGTTTCTTCATTTGACTTTCACATAAATCGAATGTACTCTGGATTAATCTCTACACACGCACACACACAAAAAAACACTGGTAAGTATTCCTTATAGAGTGATCACTTTCGCTGTTACCACTTTATGGTTGTATTTTAAAATGCACCAGTATGCTTTCCATCATTTTTCTTCCTGTTTGAAGACAAATTATCACAAATAATTGTGATTAAAAACATCAGTGCTGCAATACTGGTTTAGTCCAAAATGTTAGATTTTAATTCCTTGGAAAATTACTTTCCATTGTTTAAATACATCCTATTTGTGTTAGAGATGTTCCGATACCATTTTTCCTCTCCCGATACCGATCCCGATACTTGGGATGTTCGCTGATAGTTCGTATGTCCTTTAGTTTACATGAAATGTGTTCACGCACTGTCTCATGTAGCTTAGGGAGCGCTGTTTCGGAGATATATTTGCAACCAGGCAAACTGTACCGGGGCTCCAAATGTTCAATTAAGCGGCGAATGAAGCTTTGTTTGAATGAAGCTTCCAATGCGTCTGGCATGGCTCGTCCTTTTCCTTGGTTGCTTGTGGCAACACGAAACAACTTCCTGTGTTTGCATTCTGAGCAGCAAAGAAGAATTGATTTCCGCTTTGCAGCGATAAGCAAAGCTAGCGGGCATAACTAGGTTATGTTTAGGAAAAAGGTATCGGATCGGTACGTGGACTCAAATACTCGCCGATATCGATGCCAGATTTTTTTGTGAAATCGGCAGCATTTCCGATACTGGTATCGGAATCGTAACAACCCTAATTTGTGTAAACATGTCAACACTAATGCTTGTTTTCCAAACAGTGTAAAGGGCTCAGTAGTAACAGACTTTGAACAAACTTCTTTTCATCAAATTATATTAGGTTTCAATCAATTGGATCCAATAAGGGGTGCTGGGGATGTAAACTGATTACCTGGATTCTGTCAGAAGTTCAGTGAAGTGCTCAAAGAGAGAGAGGTGCAGTTCATAGGGAGCATGAAGCCAAACCTAAAAATATACAAACGTATTTGGAATAAAAATTAATAACTGTAAATTAAAAATAAATATAGCAAATACCATCCAATCCACAATAGAGTTTCAAACAGTACCAAACTGCTGAAGTTTATGAGTGTTTATCCTCAAAATAGTGAGGAAATGGACAAAATGTTATATTGTTCTAAAATTTAGAAAAAGCTCTTCTGAGAGTCAATTTGTCCTTAATGTTTTCTTCAGCATGTATTAATTCTAAATACCAGGGATCCTTTATCTTTTGTCAATATTTTCCTGTGCATTATTATAATTATTTTTTACAGGTCATTCTTTGGAAGTAATTAATATAATCATGCCAAGTCAGGTCGAGCGAAGTGATACAGCACCATTATTATCTTGTTTTATGTAAACTGTCATTTTTACATTGTTTATATCTGTTAAAGTTTCATTCAAGTTTAACTTATTTCATGCAGTGAAATTTTCCACTCTGGAATCTGATCTGCAAACCATTTTGCACATGTAATGTAAATAAATGCAATTCAGTAAAAAATGGCATAAGCTTGTGTAATTATTACTTTTCTCAGAGCTAGCGTTTTCACTAATTTCCTTGATAAACAGGGTGCCATGCAACACATATCGAAACACTGTCTTCAGTATACAACAAACATTTCTAGAATACAAACAGATAAAGCCGTGATGTTCAAGCTTCTCACCTCAAAATCACACAGCAGATCCTGGAAGGCTGTGGAGTTTGGGATGATGGATGTCTCATGCCCACTATCAACAGTTCCAACCAAGGAGAAGGTCAAGTGAAGGATATGGCTGTTCAACAAGGGTCGTTTCTTCTTCAGCAACATAGCTAAGAGCTAAAACAGAAGAAATCTAACTAAAGACAATTGTTTGGGGGAAATGAACTAAAGCTGACAGGGAAAATAAGTGATTTATCAACTGTTTTTATTCAACTGGTAATTTTGAACAGGCTGCACTCAACCATCCATTTTCCTTACAGAGGAACAGCACAATCAACATGAATGCCATGAAGCAGCGCCTTCTCCAAACAGAGCCCATTAAAGAAAAGAAATGAAACAAGTGCTATCTGTTATCTGGAAAATAGTACACACCAGGACGCAAAACCATCCCAATCTCACTGGTCACAACCGCCAAGCATTGCTCTAATTATAAAATCTGCAACCTCATTGGCTCAAAACATCTGAGAACAAACAACATCCTGGGTTCAAAGTTCACAGAGTAATTGTTACCGAAGCCCACCTGGTAGCCTTTGATACGCTCCATCTCCTTGCTAGCTAGCGGGTTGCTCTTGACAACACACACCAAGGCTTTTACTGCAGCATAGAGACCCTCCACATCGGATGCCATGGCAACGAGGCCCAGGATGGCAGCTGCTCCTCCAATGTACTGTAGGTTGGTGGCAACTGGTTTGGTTACGAAGCCACGCACACCTACATGGAATTAAACTGCAACTGTAATTGCTTGAAGACTGAAAGATCAGAGAACCTAAATTCACAGGTTTCATAAATGTTAGAGTACTATTACATGAAAATCACTAATTATTATCATTTTAAAGAAAGAGAATTGGGACTGACCCAGATAACCGATGACTGCAGCTCCAATGGTCCTGGCTGACCCATTGAGATGCCCAACTGCATTATGGACCAGCTTCACGGGCGTGGCACATTCATGTGAGGAAACCCCAAGCTGAAATGAGATATAACATGTTTTCCAATAAATGTATTTTTTATTTTATATATTTACTGATGAGTATGCTGGCGTACTTCAAGTCAGTATTTTAAATTGTTACGCAAACTTTAACACATTTAAATTACATTTTTGTAATTACAATTAGGGAAATGTTGACTTTGCTGATTTGAAATGTTTGTCCATTTGCAAAGAAAGGACTAGTTCACAGAAAATGGTATATTCATTCGACAGTGATCACAGACAAAAAAAAAACGAGATAAAGGCTTTTTAAATAGTTCCGAATGGACTTGTACTTTTACTAGCGAAATACCTGAGCAGTTCGTTAAGGTTTCGTGTCAAGTCGTTTAACTCAAACCTTCAGCTCCCACCTCAGATTTTATATGAAATAAAGGTCCAGGAGGGGGCTTAATGTGTTTCATCTCCAATTTTCACTTTTGGTCATTGTCATACTGAGATACTACTCCACGACACAACTAGAATGTACTGGGGGAGAATATGTTCCCACTCAGTATTTGACAGCACAAATATTTTTATTTTTATTTTGGGGGGGGGGGGGTATAATTCTACCATCATCTTCATACATTCTTGTCCCTAACATCCTTTGACAACTTTTTGGTCTTTGCCATGGTGAAGAATCTGACTGATTCTTGTTTCATAAAGGAGAAAGGTGTTACTGCGTTAAAGAAAGGCTCCCTAAGCTCAGCTTTTATACTGAAATATTAAACAAGCATCTCATGTCAAGAACTTAATTCAGTCACAAAAGCTTTCACAGTTATAAAAAACATGAAATAATGATGCAACTAACCTGTTTGGCAATGGCTTTGTTGTCCAGTTTGTTATAAACCTTCCGTATCTTAGCCACAGTGAGAGTAGAAACAGAATGAGCAAAAAGACTGAAAGAGACCTTCTCTTCAGGTACCAATGCTACGGGACAAGGTGGCACAGCCTCTGCCTTTGAGTCTTTACCTAAAGATACGAGAGGAAACTGTGTTAAAATCTACCTGTAAAATCGACATCCTTTTTTATTATCGATGTTATCTTTCGCTCTAAACTTAGCAACCTTCCTGTGCTAAATCAGGTACTCACATGGCAGGTAAACAGCTTGGAAACTGCCAACATAATTGGGTCCCAGCTCATAGATCGCAGCCACACTGCCAGCTGGCAGTGCCTCCTCCAGAAAGTGTGTGGGCCCTAGTCTCCAGACCAGTGCAGAGACCTGGCGCTGGGCTGGTGGTGTACCAATGTAGCTGTACACTGTGCTTGCCACAGGTGGGTTTGTAGAGGCAGATCCACCAGGAGCGTTGTGGACATAATGGAGCTAGAAAGAGAAGCACAGTGAGAAACTGATTATGTAGCTGTGGGTTTATTCTTCAATAAAGGATGGAGAACATGTGAATCAAATCTTAAAGCACATATTTTGATAATGGCTGAAGTAGACAATAAAATTATGTTCAATTTAATAGGTGTAGTTCTAAAAGCATCTGCCATTCGCTCCATTTTTATGATGTACACATCTTTAATGGAACAAGTGGTAATTTATTTTCACAAATAGTCTGGAGAATAACAAACAAAAAGAACCCTTTTTTCTAGCTGCAAATACAAAATTCACACCACAGATGTCAGCAGCGCTAAAGACAAAACTATGAAGCAAAAGCTCATTCATGATGTTCACAACAAAGGTAGCCACACATCTGGAGCTGGGCCACACCTTGACTGTGCTGACCATCTGCCCGTCGATATAGAGGGTGGCCATGCTGTTCTTCAGCATCCCTTTGCTCATAACCAACAGCAGGTGGTGCCACTGTCCCTCAGTGATGAGGTCAGCACAGCGGAAGCGTGCACAGCAGGGCAGGATCTCATAGAAGGACGACTCCTCACTGAAGTCATCCACTGCCAAAGGAGAGAGGAAATGATGTCACGTCATTCTCCACAGACAAAGGACATTTCCTGAGTGCTTCAGAAGGAATTTGCATAGAAATTATATCACAACTATTCATGTAGCAAAATAACAACTGGTTGAAATCTTCAATAGAGAAAGTATTTGATTTATTTAATTAGGAAAGAGAAAAACCTGTACCATAAGACTGAAGCAGCTCTTCTTTGGTGGACACAATGAGAGATCGGTCCTTGGCAGAGAGCACAATGGCTAGGCAGATGTAGTGCTGCTCGGATGAAGTGGCCCTGCGTACCACAGTCAGCAGACGCACCGGGTGACTCTGAGGTGCTGTGCTGAAACGCTCCACACAGAACCATGTGGAATAGCTCAGGCCAGAAGGAGGAGGAAAGAAGCGCTCACCTGAAGAAAATTTAGAGGAGCAAAAAATAATGAGTAGTAGACTAAAAAACCTGCTCGAGGAGGTTGTTTCGGTACAAACCCAAAGAACTATATAGTGGTTCATGTGTGGTGAGAACGTGATCGAACTCTTATCTGAACTAAATGCTTTTGGAATGAATAAGGTTGTGGGGGGCATTATGGGTTGGATTGGTGTGTGTTTACAAAGCAGCGTTTTTTCATTGCACTTCACGGTAGTTTGTAATCCGTGCATCATTTGCAACGTGCATCTTAAGAGTTAACACAAATGACATCATAAAATTTGGCAAGAGTAAAAATCGAGCAACGAAGCCTGTCCGTTTTGGTTGCGTTGTCCTACTCTTCTGTAGTTTACGTCCGTTTGCACGTTCCCATCGAAAAGCAGTCAATGAAACATGCAAAATGACATTTCTGACCAATGAGTGGAAAATATGATGTCACAATGTTATATTTTCAACTAGTGCGGACCAGAGCGATCAGTGTGTTGTGAATAAGGACTAAATCTGCAGACGACTGCAATAATGAATTGTTTCTCTTGGTCCAGAGCAAATTAAAGGAACTAGAAGTGGGAAAGCAAGCTACGGCCGAGTTCCATTTCTATACCTTAGTCTTAAACCTTTCCCCTTCACCTCGATTTTGCACATTCACAACACAAAAAAAAAAAAATCACCAAAAAAGCAGTATTTGAGAAACTGACGTTCCAGCATTGTGTCTGTTGTTGGGTTGTCTCTCTTTCCATTCCGCAATACAAAAAGATGAGGATAAATGGAAACACAGACAGGAGTGGGGCAAATTCTGCAATTCTATGTCAAAGCACAGAAGTATTGTCACTCAGATTTATTCAAAGCTTGCTTCAATAAAATTATTTTCAAATAAACAAAGCCATTTCGATTTCTGAAAAATTAACTTTCAACTTTATTGTTTGGACAATTAATACACGTGAACACAAGACTCATTTGCTTTCTCAGTTACTGGTACATGTAGATAACAAATACACATATTGAATCTCTGTTAGAATGATTTGTTTAGAATTATCCAGTTCGTGTTCAGAGATGCTGCAGAGTCAATGCTGACTCTTGAGTTAAAAAGCATGGAGGATTACAGATTAATCGTATCTTATTTAACTACGTAAATTAATTCACTTGAATCCCAAAATGCAGGAAACCCCTGAATGAATGAGTGAAACAACAAACTAGACTGAAACTACACTGGGGACCTGAGAAAGCAATGATGATGTCATCAAGAAAAATAGGTCAGAGGAAAAAATGATGAAGGAGTTCATCTATAAATACTGAATTCCTCCATTTATTTTCAAGAGAGAGGAAATGGGAAGGATGTAGGAAAGGGAGAGAAAGAGAGATAGAGATGGAGACGCAGTGAGCTCTGAATCATCTCATTAATACTACATAGGCACTCAAACACCTACTCGGGGCTTCTGGGAGCCTGTGGCACTTCACCAGGAGCAAAGGCACTGTAACAATTTCTGTCAAGCTCTGTCATCTTTCACTACCCCTCCCCTCCCCCCCTGACTCAACTGCATCATCTTTACTCATCTCAGTCACAGTGTGTTGCTCCTGTTCCTCTACTACTTTATGCCTGTCATGCACCAAGGTGCATCTGAAAATCTTTACAATGATTGGTTTAAAAAAAAACAAACGAAAAAAAAAAACACTTGTTTAAACTTTAAAAGCCCCAAATTATTTATTTTTCCAAATCCAAATTCAAACACCTGAGCCTTGATATTAAAAATAAAGATACTCCTAAACATACTCCCAGGTCACACACTCATTTAACAACACAAGACGAAAGTCAACTAACCTTCAGGAAAGATATCAGAGGGACAGATAATCAGTACAGATGCAATTCCACAGTAACAATACTCTTTGTTACTGTGAAGAAAAGGTTTGGTTATTCGTAAGTATCCTTTTATATTCTCATTATGGTATCTGAACATTTCTTTGGACTCAAATTTGGTTTTGCTCAAACTTGGCCACTATTGACCAGAAATGGATTCATCCAACACAAAGTTGGATGAATCGCGAAAGTCCAAATTTCGACAAACAGGAAGTTGTTAATAAATCATGTCAGATTGGGTTCAATTTTGCCATGTGTGCTAAGACTCGATGTATGAGTTATAGCGCCACTTAGTGCCAACATGGAACCTCCCATTTTTGGTGTTTATACTGCCATTTCAGACTGTGTTTGAAGGACATATTTGAAAATCTGACTACCAGATTTTTTATTTAAGGTCCGATACTAAACTACAAAGGACACTGTACAGCACAAAAAATATGTATGTATGTGTATATATATGTGCAAGAGCACAAACACACTGGAGACGAGAACATTCTAAAGTCCAGGTGAGCAGTTTGAAATGATTAACGGAAGCAACATAATCTAAAAGACTGTTTTCAGATTCGACTTGAAAAAATGTATATTGACAAAGTTGCAGAGTTCACAGGGAAGAGAATTCCCAAGCCTTTCCCAAACACCCAACTAAACCCTACACAATAGCGTTTCAACCAACAGAGCCTGAGAAATGCTGTTAAGTATTCTACATTTGGGGATTCTGATGACCAAGAGGCAGTTTACTGTGAGATAATGACCTGCCGGCAGCACATAATCGCTTTCTTAATGGAAGCGTCACATTGAGTACACAATTAAATCACTCTAGAATTCCTTCATACTTTGAGTTTCACACTATTTAACCACTACTAAGAGTGGGAGGTGCTGCAAACTGTTATACAAAAAACAGGAGATGGTGAAGAGAGAGTATGTCAGCACATACCATTTCCCATGCCGCTGACCACTGCTCCGTCAGTGACTCCAGATGTGTTGGCATTGCTTGAGGGTGCATTATGAGGTGCCAAACTGGGCAAAAACAAACAGCTGCAGAGAAGAGAAAAACAAACTAATTTGTTAACTGTTCGGGTCGATCAGAGATTTAACATGTTTCATTCTCCACCCCGTTTCATCTAGGAGATGGATGGTGTTATTGTAGATGTTAGATAAGATCAACAACTACTGTCTCTTACAAAACAATGCAACCATCCCCTGACAAACAATATTAAAACCCAGTATACAACAATGAGAAGCTAATCATGAAAATGAATGCAAACAAACGCAGGAATTCCAACTTAATTAACCCTTGTACCATTCATTTCATTAAAGACAAAAAACAAGCTCCCAGTGTCACTCAGAACGTACTCTCCTGAGTCTAATTAAGAAAGACAAAAGAAGCCTTGTATCCTGTGTTAATATATTTAAAAAGCTGAATAATTAAAAAAAATAAGCATCCCACACAGTACCAACCAGACCAACATTCAGTGTGAAACTGTGAATTATCAACACCTCCCACTGGGCATTGAACTGTGTGAGGAATGGTTTAGGGGAGAAAACTTTTCGTTTACAAAGTTATTTCAATGAAAACAGGTATTAGTCAAGTTGTTTTGGTTGGGGGTAGGGTGTCTACCCATGAACACCCCTCATAATCTGAATCGGCCAGAGCCCAGCTGTGGCGGCTCTATTAGGCTTCCCTGCACACGCCAATGCAGAATAAGTTTGCATGAATTTTTCATGAAGGCAGATGGGGAGTGCGCCATGTGTGCGGTTTCTCAGCATCCTTGCGATGAAATTAATCTTCGGTCGTAAATCCAAGACATTTAAAAAATACATTCTGTTTGTAAAAAACATTATGAATGTTACGTGCAGTTAATGAAAGTTTAATTGGAATTTCAGTTTCTTAAGGATTTCTGTGCAGATGCTCAAACAATAAAAAAGGTTTATGGTGCACTAGAATACTTCTAGGCCCTGTGCTCTTGTCAGCTCTGGTTTT